>CAUYRH010120151.1:0-78659 GCA_963574655.1 Perodicticus potto
ACACACCACCGTCCCCAGAGATTAGCACGGCCCCCCATGCACATGCCACACACACCACCTTCCCCAGAGCTTAGCACGGCCCCCCATCCACATGCCCCACACACCACCTTCCCCAGAGCTTAGCACGGCCCCCCATCCACATGCCCCACACACCACCTTCCCCAGAGTTTAGCACGGCCCCCCATCCACATGCCTCACACACCACTTTCCCCGGAGCTTAGCACGGCCCCCCCATTCACATGGCTCTCCTGCCAGCTATCTGCCCACCTGATCCCCGCAGGGCCTGGAAGAGGGCTGGCAGTTTGCCCTCACTGTGGGGCAGCGTGAGGCTCCTCGCCGGCTTGGCCTAAGGCAGATGGCCCATGAGCAGAGGTCCTGTTACAATGGTGGCACTGCCTCAAGGGGCCTGTCCATGAGCCATGCCACTGGACGGGCCCCTTGTGAGGTGGACCCAGAGACCTAGCCTCTGGCTGGCTTTTGTGCTTTTATTCCGTAACTTGTAGCTCTTGAGCACCTGCCAGAGGCCAGACAGTGACAGACAAGATGCGATCACAATCACAATCGCTGCCTTCAGGGAGGGAAGTCCCCAAAGCAGCTAACTGAGCCCCATGCTTTCTTGGGAACCATGGAGCTGCCATCCTTAGCAGAATGAAGCAGGCCGTGTGTGTTTCCTTTGCTGCTCTCTGGGTGTGACCGGGTGCCCTGTGAACCCATTGCAGGTCTGTGGGGAGGGTGCCCTGCCGTGGCCCTCGCTGACACGCCTTCTCTGTCTGTCCGTATCAGGCCTCTCTGCTGCCTCTGGCTGCTCTTGCAGCTGGGAGCATCTGCAGAGCTCTGAGCTCTTCCGCCCAGCGCCACCTGCACAATCCCAGGATGTGTGTGTTGGCTCTGGAAACCACCTGGGATCATGACAGGGAGAGTGATGGCCCGGGTTGCAAGGTGGGGGCAGAGCACATGATTAGAGGGACATCCCTGAGAACGGGACTGCGGGGCCCTCTGGTGGGAGAAGGGGTGAAGCTGCCAGCACTGCTGTCACTGCTGTTTCATGGTTCCTTCCAGGTAGCTTATTTTATTTTCACATGCAACCCTGTGAGTTGCGTGATATCACCATCATTTTACAAAGATGGAAACGGGCTGAGAGGCAGGAGGCAATTACCCTGGAATCACCGAACCGGAGGGAGACAACGAGGGTGCTGGTCTCCATCCAGGCTGCCCTGTGTGGGGAACGTCCAGACTCAGCCCAGCCTGCCCGGCCTTCCTGTGACTGCTCCCGCCGTTCCTTTGTTAAGCTCCCTGAAGTCGTGAGACGAGGGGCACTGACCCTCCTTCCTGATGCCCTGTGCAGGGTGAGGCAGGCCCTGAGAAAACACTGGCCGGTGAAAAGCACGCCACGCTCCTAAACCCCCCTTCTCTTCTCTCCCCAGGGCCTGGGCTTCAGCATCGTCGGGGGAAGGGACAGCATTTATGGTCCCATTGGGATTTACGTCAAAACCATCTTTGCAGGGGGAGCAGCTGCTGCTGATGGAAGGCTGCAGGAAGGTGGGTTCGCAGCCCTTCTGGGACCACAGTGGAGGAGTCAGAAGCTGAATCCAGAATGGCGAGGCTGTAGAAAATACTGGGAATGCAAACTTTTCTTGAGCTTTCAGAATCCGGCCTGCAAGGATTCCAGGGCCTGTAGGAGTTAGGGATACCCCTCCAGGGGCACCGTCACGGCTGGCATGCTGGGGTGTGTGTTTGCACACTCAGCCCCTGGTGCCATCTGCCCAGAGCTGGGTCCGTGACCAGCTTGGAGCTGAATTCTGACCTCTCTTCCCATTCCCCATCCTCTCTGTTGCCTTTGACTCTGTTGCTGGGATCATTAACATCCCTGCTCCTTCCTTCTCTTTTTCCTTCCTAACCCACAACCAGAGGGAGACAGGTCTAATGCCCCTAACAGGTGAGTCCCGTAAACCTTCTCTAAGAGCCCCCGGGAGTTCTTCTAGTCCCTAGGCACTTGTGTAGAGAGGAATCGGACAGAGTCCTTCCTGGGAAGAGCTCTTGGTCTGCCAGTCGAGGGGTCCTCTGCTGCACCCCTCCACAGCCCCTCCCCTCTCAGCTACTCCCTCTTGACTCTCTCACACCTGCACGGGACAGAGGCCCTGGACTGGAAGTGCAGCGCCTGGGGAACCGAGCTGCCTGTTTCTGGTCCTCCTCACCCCTACCCACCCCAAGGCATGTCTGGGTTATTGGACTTGGCCCAAGGAGATCAGGTTTCAGATCAGGAGGCAAAGCTCAGGGGCGGGTACTTGTGGATGGAGGTGGCCACTGCAGGCCAGGGATGGGGTCACACACAGGTTGGCCAAAGAGAAGTGACTTCACAGCGTCCTCACTGATTCTCAGGGCAGTTTCTGTAAGCCACGCTGGGAGCCCACCACCTCTCCTAACCTAACTTCTTTAGGGCAGGTGGGCACTGCACAGCCTGTGGGGTTTTTATATAGCTCACTAAGGCAAGTTTTCACATTTCTAAGTTGTTGAAAAATGTAAGTCTTTTTTGGTTCTTTTGTGCCATGTGAAACTTAAATGCCACTTGCACTTCAGTGCCCATAGAAAAGCTTTCTTGGGACGCCGGCATGCTTATTGGTTTGCTGTTGTCTGAGGCTGCTTTGGGGTTACAATAGCAGTGTCGAGCTGTTGTGACAGAGACGGAATGGCTCGAAAAGATGGAAATATTTACCATCTGGCTCTTCATAGGAAAAGTTTGCTGACCCCAGCACTGTAGCATTGTGCATGTGGGTTTTATTGTGTGGGTGGAGGATTCAGGAAGCAGGGTGTGGGATGGAGAGAGACCAGAGATGGGAGGACCAGGGAGGAGGCTGCTGTGAGAGCCAACCTGAGGTTCAGCTCGGAGGACAGAGAGAGAGGTGAGAGAAGTCACAGAGACCCAGTCAGGGTGGCCAAGAGAGGCGGTCAGAGGAATCCTGAAGGTTTCTGGTCCTAGGAAACTAGAGAATGAGGATGCTTTAGATAAAGAAAGGGGAGGATGAGAAGGAGGAGGTGGGGGTTGAGAAGGAGAAAGGTGAGGGGAGTGAGTTTCAGCCCTGGATGTGAGGGCCATGTCCCAGCATGACCACGAGGTGGAGCTGCTGAGCAAGGGAATGAAAATCTGGGCCCTGCTCAGGAAAGGAGTTAGAGCTGAGCCTGACTTTGGGGTCATGGTCTTGGGGAAAGTAACTAAGTCACAGAGTGGATGAGAGAGACAGGAAGAGAGGAGGGGAGAGGGCCCAGGCGTGCCTCTAAGAGGCAGGTGGAGAAGAAGAGCCAAGGAGAGGAAAGAACAGTGGGGCCAGAACCAGGAGAGTCTGACATCCCTTATTATCCTTTGTATTTTTCTGCTTGAACAAAAGGTGGAGGAGGGGTTGAAGTGGCAAGAAAAGAGAGTATTGTATTTTGTTTTATGTCTTGAATATGAGCTTGCCCAAGTCAAGTTTTTTTTTTGTTTTTGTTTTTTTCATTTTGTTTTTTCCCCCATTTCTCAGACATCACCCTCCCTTTCTGGACTCCATCTCCCCATTCACCTGCGTTTCCCCCCCTCCTCCCCTGCCCCTTCCTCTATGTAAAACATCCTCCTTCTCTGGTTTACTAGGAGAAACCGTCCAGATTCCTCTGACTGGCCCTGCACTTGCCACCTCTGTTCCATCTTGGTCACTTATCTCATTTCTGAGTTAGTTAATAACAAGCAAAAAAATGGAGAATTTCAGTGAGCCAAGACATTCAGCTTATACGTAATTCCTGATTCTAGCCTCAAAACTGGCCAAATCATCTTTTGTCATTTCTTTCAATAGTAAAGTTTTTGAATGTTTTGTTTTTATTCCCTTTCAAAAAGTGATTGTGTAAGATTTATTTGGTAAAACCTAGGCCAATCAACTTTCCCCAGATATGAACAAAGAAAGGACACTCCAAAGAGCCCAGAGCTGGGCTACGTAGATATTCTAGGCCAGGGTTGGTGGCTCACGCCTGTAATCCCAGCACTCTGGGAGGCCGAGGTAAGAAGATCATTTGAGAATAGGAGTTTGAGACCAGCCTAAGCAACTGTGAGACTTAGTCAACCCCTAACTAAAAGATTGGACATTCTGAAATATGTTTTCTATCCTTCCTTCAGCACCCATTGAAATATATTTTGATATTTTTTTTAATGTGTCTATTTTCACTCTCACACTTGGAGCCTCACAAAGGCAAGGACTAGCCCCTTTCATTTTTCACTTTGGTCCCAGCAACCTAACAGATTGAGTTGATTTGAATACTCTCCCTACCCTGCCTCCACCCTTTGTCTCCAACATGTAGACATATTAAATAAAATAGCACAGCAGACTTGAAAGAAAGAAATGAAAATATCCAGCTGCTAGAAAACAACAACCACAACAAAACTTTTAAATCTAAGTCTGGGCTCAGTGCCCATAGCATAGTGGTCATGGCACCAGCCACATACATTGAGGGTGGTGGGTTCGAACCCAGCCTGGTCCAGCTAAACAACTTCAACAAAAAAATAGCCAGGCATCGTGGTGGGCACCTTTAGTCCCAGCTACTTGGGGGGCTGAGGCAAGAGAATCGCTTAAGTCCAAGAGTTTGCGGTTGCTCTGAGCTGTGACGCCACCAGCACTCTACCAAGAGCGACGTAGTGAGACTCTGTCTCAAAAATAAGAAAATCTAAGTCTGGAAAACTCAGGAGTTGATGAAGTGGTGGCCCAGAGGGCTGCTGAGCTAGAAATTGAATGTCCACATAGGACTGGGGACAGGGCCGTGGGTCTGTGTGAGGACCTAAGACCCTAACTCCCAGAAATTAAAAAGAAAAAAGCATAGTCATTGAAATAAAAACCTCAGTGGATGGATTTACCAGAAAATTAGATGCAACAGTAAGGAAAATTAGTGAACTGGAAATTATACGGAAGGCCACAAGAACAATGAAGAGAAAGATGAGCATTAAGGAAAAATGGAGAATAAGATAAAAAAAAGTTCAAAACACATCTGACAGGAATGTTTAGAAAGAAAGGAAAGCAATGATGCATGTATGCAAAGAGATAGTGGATTAGAGTTTTTTGGAATTGATTTAAAGACATGAAACTTCAGCTCGAGGAAGCACAAAGAATTTCCTTCCACCCTAGCTCATGCATAATTTCAGAGACAAATGAAAACAATCTTAAAGTCAACCAGAGAAAAAATGCGGATTATATACATGGAGCCATGATTAGGTGACAGCAGGTTCATCAGTAACAATCAGGCTCAGAGGTGAGTGTGAAAATACTGTTTACGTCTGAGTTGCCCAGCACAGGGTTGGAGATGGAGAAAGTGCTCTCTGATTTTGGTTTGGATAAATTGAATGAGGTGGAAAAAGCGGTTTTCTAGCCACATAAAAATAGATTTCTGGACAGAGAAAATAAAAAACTATTCTTGTAGGAGTATAGAGTCGTGAAGAAAGAGCTCGGAGTCAAAATATCTGAGCTGCGTGACCTGGGACTTGTTTGTCTACGTCGTTTCCTGCACACACCGTAGTCAACGCACATCTATTGAGCACTCTGCAGCCCACACCCAGCACCAGTCTGGAGACTGTACCATCTAATAAGACAAAGCCCCTGTCCTCAACAAGCTGCCAGCCTGGCCAGGAGGGACTTTTTTAGATTACTGATCACACCCAGCTGACAAGTTCAGTGACAATCGTAGGTACAGGAAGGAGGTAAAGATCGCAGGGGGTGAGAGAAGAAGGCAGGAAGTATCCATTTTATTTGGGAAAACAACGTGGAATGACCATTTAAGTGCACAGACCATGCAGAAAACGCTGGTCTTGTTGCATCAAAGTGGTGCATGGGAGCAAAGAGGCAAGGGTCAGCGAGGCAGGAGAGACAGAGCAGGCTGGGCTGTGTGCCTGGCCAAGAAGCCTGGATTTCACCCAGAGAAGGCCCATCATTGCTGCCCTGCTTGCCTTGCAGGGGGCAACACCAGAGGAAAAGGTGTTCTTCTCAATATTTGTGCATCACACAAAAAGCTTGGTGGGTAGCGAGGCTAGAGTTCAAGGTAAGAATAATACCCTTTGATTGGGCAACACTCTTCTTAGCTAGAATTTCTTTCTCAACAGGTGATGAAATTCTGGAACTCAATGGTGAATCGATCTCTGGGCTAACACATCAGGACGCATTGCAGAAGTTCAAGGTGACTGTTTCTTTTCGATAGATGCCAAACTCCAGGGCTTTCAGGCAAAGGAACCAAACCCCTCGGCACCCAAACCTACAAATTCAAACGGTGGGGTCCTTTACACAGGGCACCCTGTCAGTACCAACATTGGCATGGTGTTTAAAAAAGACCTTACTCAGAAAGTAAGAAGGCTGTTTAGGGGGATTTTCAACTATTTAAGACTTATAAAACTTTTCAAAAACATTCTGTGTATTTATATTGATATATTTAGAAATCTGAATAATGGCAATCACTAAAAGATATTTACAGTCTCCAGTTAGTTCAACACAAGCCTCCATCCATCCGACATGTATATCGTATTTATGTGTGTGTGTATATAAATGTGTGGTCCGAGTACTATGTCACTTCCATGCATACACGCCCGTGTTTATGTGCTCTGCCCGTGCACACTCAGCCACAATTCCTCGGAGAGTATTTCACTACTGTTCGTAGTGAGGCCAGTTCTCCTCACCTCTCCCTGGATCACTGCTGGACCTTGTAGCCGTCTCCCTTTTTCTTTCAGCAAGCCAAAAAGGGGCTCCTCACCCTCACCGTGAGAACCCGCCTGACGACGCCCCCCTCCCTGTGCAGCCACCTGTCTCCCCCGCTGTGCCGCTCCCTGAGCTCCAGCACCGGCATCGCCAAGGAGGGCAGCTCCTTCGCCTCGGAAAGTTCTCTGGCTCCTGCCAGCACTACCAAGCCCAATTACAGAATCATGGTGGAGGTTTCTCTGCAGAAAGGTAGGTGTGCTGTGACGGGGGGGCTCCACCACCCTCCTCCGCCCGCTGCCTGGGCCTCCCGGCACTGGCCGAGCCACCCAGGCTGTCCTCATTTGGAGTTGCTCCAGGAGCGGGGCAGGGTGTGGTCTTCTGGCAGATTTTATGGCCTTTGCTAGGCTGGACTTGGCAGCCAGGTCCTGTCCTCTACATAGAGAAGCTCAAGACACTTTTAAAACCCAGTGCTCCGGTGCAGTGATGAGAATGAAACAAAACAAAGCAAAGATGCACCACCTCCTCCTTCTGCTGCTGGGAGACACAGTGGACCAGGAGCCGTAGCTCTGCAGTTGACACTATGTATGCTGAGAGACCTTGGGCAGGTTCCCTGGGCCTCCTTCTTACCCAGAGCAGGAGAACTGAGGTTCTTTCTGGTGCTGACATGTGGGGAACAGCAGCCAGCTGGATGTTCCCGGGTCTCTGGGATTTCAGTATCAAGAACGAGTATTAAAACCAAGTCAAGCTAATGACAGGTCACTCCCTCCCCACAGATACAAAGCATGAACATAGTATATACACATTTGTTTCAGAACAAAAGTAAAATACAGAGTCTCCCAAGACTGAGACAGCCACCCCCCTACCGCCACGGTCCCAACCCCCGGAACGCAGAGGAGACCCAAATCTGAGCACACACTGTCCTTTATGAGCTCACTCATTTGTTCCGCCTTCCCCCGTACAGGATTGGATGTTGTTTCCCATCTTTTGGGGTGATTGACAGGTTGCGGTTACGTAACTAACTCCTTATGAGGCATGGTCATCTCCCAAACTTTCCTGAAGAAATCTGCCACGTAAATTGTATGGTATTGAGCCCCAGGTCAGATTAAAGTCACTAGAGCGACCTCACTGTGTCTGTTCTGACCTCTGACCAGGCGACAGTCCCTAGCCACAGTTTTGCTTCCCAGCTGCAATTTGGTTCCTGCTCTCTGCCCCTAGACACTTCCCCACACCTGTTGACCTTCCCCCAGACCTAACAGACACATGTGTAAAAGTAGGAATTAGCCTTCCAAGCCCTTGTTCATGGCTCTCCTATGACCTCCCTTCTCAGTGCAGGATAAACCCCTTCACTGGTACACCCTCCCTTGGTACAGCCTCCCTCGCTGAGCCCAGTTAACCTGCCCAGTGCCTCTCACGCCCTGCCTGAGGCTGGCTGTGCAGGCCCCATCCCTGGCCTTCTGGTCCTGCAGCTGGCTTGCTTCCTCTTGGCTTGGACCTGTGCGTTGGCTATTTGCGCCTCTTGGTGCTCTGCCCCAGCTCCTCATCCCTAGTTCAGACTCATCACTCGTGTTTTGACCTAAATGTCTCGTCTGAGGCCTGAAGAGGCCACCCCTCACTTTCCAGCACATTTCCCATTAACTCCACAAGGAATACTTATCACTCTGTGATACGTCCCTCCTTCCTCCATCTCTCCTTTTCTCTCTATCCTTCCCTCCTTCCCAGCCTTTCCCCATTTGACCTTACTCTCCCTGGTCTGCCCACACGACTCTGACCCCAGAGCAGCACCTGCCTGGAGAGAGTGGGAGGTATGGAACCTCAGGAAGCAGGGGGCACTGCCTGACCTGCAGAGGGCGCTGTAGGACCTGAGTGAGCCATAGGCCCTGGGAAAGCTCACCATGGGTCTCCACCCCCTGCTTTCCAGAGGCCGGCGTGGGCCTGGGCATCGGCCTGTGCAGTGTCCCCTACTTCCAGTGCGTCTCGGGCATCTTCGTTCACACACTGTCGCCGGGGTCTGTGGCCCATCTGGATGGACGCCTCCGGTATGTCTTCACTTCTGTTTCTGGTATAGAGTACCAGGAACGGGACTGGGAGGTGAGGGATTTGGAACCAGCTAGGCAGGGCTCAGAGCCTCGGCCCTCGCCCTGTGGTCCCTGGGTCAGCACCATAGGCATCGCTTGGGAGTTTTGTAGAAATGCAAAATCTCAGCTGCCCCGGCCCAGACCTGTGAGCTAGAATCTGTGTCCTAACAAGGACCCTGTGAATTTGTGTGCATGTCTCAATTTAAGAAGCATCATCGCAGGCTGGACGCAGTGGCTCACATCTGTAGTCCTCGCACTTTGGGAGGCCGAGGCTGGTGGATTACTTGAGCTCAGGAGTTTGACACCAGCCTGAGCAACAGTGAGGCCCCCGTCTCTAAAAAATAGCCGGGCGTTGTGGGTGCCTGTAGTCCCAGGAACTGGAGAGGCTGAAGCAAGAGGATTGCTTAAGCCTCAGAGTTTGAGATTGCTGCGAACTATGATGCCATGGCCCTTTACCAGGGGTGACAGAATGAGACTCTATCTATTATCTATCTATCTGTCTATCTATCTATCTATCTATCTATCTATCTATCTATCTATCTATCAACCAAAGCATCATCTCAGGGAATACCAGTCCAAGACAGAAAGCATGAAGATAAGCACAATTTAATTCAGATTTTATAATATAGAATTTACAGTGACATAAATGGGAGCTTGGATGAGGTTTACTTGTGAATTCTAAATGGAAAATACAGTTTGATTTTTAAAAAATTAGTAGTATAAATATGGTTTCTTGTGGGCAGAAATAAGTTATTTGCAGGTACTCCAGATATATTTCTTTACAAATAACTTCTAAGAGAAGTACATATCTAAATGTTCTTTTTAATAAGCGATCTGAATGTGTTAAAGATTGCTTGAACTCAGGAGTTCCAGGAGAGCCCGAGCAAGAGCAAGCCCCTTCTCTACTAAAAATAGAAAAACTAGCTGGGCATGGGGGTGGCTACCTATAGTCCCAGCTACTCTGGGGGCTAAGGCAAGAGGATTGCTCGAGCCCAACAGTTTGAGGTTTCTGTGAACTATGGCATCATACCACTCTACCTAGGAAGACAGAGAGAGACTCTGTCTCAAATAAATAAATAAATAAACAAACAAATAAACATTTTATCTGTATTCCAATTTAATTTGTTACAACTTGTTACTCTCCCAGTGTTCCTGGTGTTCTCAGGTTATACTCACACCACGTTCGTGCATAGTACAAATATATCATTTCTCTCTGGGTTTGGGCTTTGCTAAATCAGCAGACTTTTACCATGTTTTTAAAGGTTTTTCTATAACTGCAGAATATGGAAGGGCAAGCCCTGCTCATATGGTATCTTGATGGAGATTCTGAATTAGAAAGGGGTTTGGCATTGCCATCTGCAGGCTGATTTACTGAGTTGCTGTGCTGGTCCCTGGGACAACTGCAGGGTCAGAGCGATTGCCTTAGTCCTAGAAGCAGGTGCCTCCCTGATAGACCAGCAGCAGGGTGGGGATTATTCTGGAAGCTTCTGCTTTCCTTGGCATCTGGTGCTATATGACAGAAGTCTTCAGTGTTATATTGATTAAAATGTGTACTGTCTTAGCAAGGGTGAGGGGTGACCAGCTCAGCAGAAGTACAGAGAAAGGAAACAGCAGACCACAGCAGTAGAAACTGGGGACTCAGCATCAGGAAATAGCCAGCTAGTCCAGGGCTCTGCAAACTGCAGCCCGTCACCTGGTGTTTGTTTGTTTGTTTGTTTAAAATAAAGCATTATTGGAACAATATGTGAGCCATGCTCACTTATGCATGTGTTGTCCAGGGCCACAGCCCCCTGCCTCGACAGCAGTTCAGTAGTTGCAACAGGAATGCCATGCAAAGTGTGCAAACCTAACACAAATTAATATCTGACCCATTACAGAAAGTTTCTCGATCAATGAGCTGACTGTTACCAGGGAAGTCATCTCACACTCTGTGCCTCAGTTTCCCCATCTTTGCTGGGAGGGGGTTGGATCGCACAGATGCTCCACGCACCCATGTGACCCCGTATCGTCTACCTGACTCGTTTTTCTGTTTAGTTGTCATCGGTGCCCTCCCCACCTTACCACTAGAATAAACTCCATCGCCTTCTGTCATATTCCTTCTGGAAGACCTCACTCACTGCTTTCCTGTTGAGTTGGTTTTTCCTTCACCACCTAACATCCTGTATGCCTATGTGAGATCCAGTCTTTCCTCCTAACTGCTCTGCTTATGGGGACACTGAGGCCCAAAGACATGCGACGATTAAATCATGATTAATTGGTTAGATTGGCTGAACCACACCCTCAGTCTTGACTGGGTGTTGTCAAATGGGGAAAAAGAGGAGGGAAGTTACAGAGGGATTTGTTAACCTTGACCCCCATGGGCACAGAACACCTGCCACTCTGCAGTTGGGCCTGGGTGTGGGATGTGCTGCTTTGGTCCGCCCTGTTCTGAGTTCTGGTCGGTTGGCTGGGGCGGTCTGCTTAATGATGTGATTTTTAGATATTACCAAACAGCCCAGCTGGAGTGGGCCTGAAGGCAGTGACCTTGCCTTAAATAAAATATACCCGAGTGGCTCACTGGCTTCCTGTCGGCACGCGTGCAGGTGTGGCGATGAGATCGTGGAAATCAATGACTCCCCAGTACACTGCATGACACTCAACGACGTCTACGCGATCCTAAGTCACTGTGATCCTGGTCCAGTCCCGATCACTGTTAGCCGACATCCAGACCCACAGGTAAGACCCCGTTGGCTTAGCGTCTGCTTCCTAGGCTCGCTCTTTCAATAGCAGAACTGGAATAAGAAATGGATGAAGGCAGAGATGTGGTTGGCTGAGTTTGCACCTGAGCCCCTAAGACCTGTGCCAAGTGTCTGCACTAACAGGTGTCTACAGCAGAGGTTCCTTAACAAACTCCTATTCAGCAAAGGCAAAGGGCTGAACTCAGGAAGCTCTTGCAGCTGAGTGATAGGCTCTCAGGCAGGAGATGCAAGAGTCATTCATCTCTGCATCTGGTGAGGACCCACTGTGAAGTGTCTGGACACTGGAAACACAGAGACCAGTGAGTCCATAGTGGACAGTGCTGCCCTCCAGAAGCTCGTGGTCTCAGTGAAGAGACTGATCTTGTCATAACTGCGGTACAGAGAGGTGAGTCCGGTGGGAATGCAAGAGTCCAGCAAGAAAGGGTGTATAAAGCGAGAAATGCCAGAAGTCTGTTTTCTACAGGCAGAGAGTTTGAGGAAGACCGTTCCGGGAGGTAGGAACATGAAGCTCAAAGTCACGGTGTCAGGAAGGAGCCTGGAATGGGAGGAGAGAGATTCTGTGGGCTGCTTTTTCTTCTTATTTCTACAGTAGTTCTCAACCTGTACAGAAACTGTATTAAAGGGCCACAGCATTAGGGAGGTTGAGAACCACTGCTTTAGAAGAACCTCACTCACTGCTTTCCTGCTGTTATTTTTTCTTTTTGAGTTATTTTTTTCCTTCAACCCCTAGCCTTCTGTATGTCTATGTTAGATCCAGTCCTTTCTCCTAACTGCTCTGCTTATGGGGACGCTAAGGCCCAAAGAGATGTGATGAATTATAGCATGATTAATTGGTTAAATTAACCCGTTGAGAACAGAGGTTGGCAAGGCATGGGGGTTACATTGCAAAGGGCTTTCAGCAGGATGCTAAAGAGTTTGCATTTTGTTCTGTGTGGAGTGGGGAGCTGTGGGAGGTCTGTAGCTGGAGGTGAGTAGGTTCATTTTTTTTTTTCTCTTTTTTGATCTTTGCCTTGCCGAGGACAGGATAGAGTGGGTGGAGTGTGGGGTTTGTGAGAGGAAGGAGACAGTGAGGGCTTGAAGGAAACAGTAGGTGTGGGAAGAGAATAGAGACTCAGGGGAACAGGAGATGCCACTTGGGAAGAGTGGACAGGGGCTGGTGGCTGAGTAGTCCTGGGTGAGAGAGGGAAGAGCCGGGTGACTACTTAGGGGACTGAGTGAAGGAAACGTCACCACCTGATTTCAGCTATTTTATGTCCCTCATAGGAGGGGAGTCGTAACAATATTTGTCCTTCTGTGACTGGCTTGTTTCATGTAGCGTGATGCCTGCAAGGTTCACCCATGTGATAGCAGGCGTCAGAGTTTCCTTCATTTTTCTATCTGAATAATAGTCCTTTGCACACCACATTTTATCTATTATCTGTCGAGGCTACTTGAGTCACCTCTACCTTTTGACTATTGTGAATAATTCATTCTGCAATGAATATGGAGTACAGATAGCTCTTTGAGATGCTAATTTCAGTTCTTTTGGGGTTTATAGCCAGAAGTGGAATTGCCAGATTATGTGATAATTCTATTTGTAATTTTTAAAGGAGCTTTCACGCTGTTTTGCACAGCAGCTGCACCACTTTACATTCCCATCAATAGTGCGCAGGGCTCTATTTTCTCCATATACTTTCCCTTGCTTGTTATTTGCTTTTTGGGGAGCCATCCTATTGGGTGTGAAGTGGCATCTCATTGTGATTGTGATTTGCATTTTCCCTGGGGAGCCATCCTATTGGGTGTGAAGTGGCATCTCATTGTGGCTGTGATTTGCATTTACCTTGGGGAGGCATCGTATTGGGTGTGAAGTGGCATCTCATTGTGGCTGTGATTTGCATTTACCTTGGGGAGCCACCCTATTGGATGTGGAGTGGGATCTCATTGTGGTTGTGATTTGCATTTTCCCTGGGGAGGCATCGTATTGGGTGTGAAGTGGCATCTCATTGTGGTTGTGATTTGAATTTACCTAATGATCAGTGATGCTGGGCACCCCTTCATGTGTTTATCAGCTGTTTGTGTATCTTCTTGGAAGAAAGGTCTATTCAGATTTTTTGCCCAGTTGGGTTTTGTTGTTGAGTTGTAGGAGTTCTTTTATATTTTAGATCTTAATCCTTTATTAGCCATATGGTTTAGGGTGGCCATAAAGTTTGTGTGCAATGTAAAATAGTACATGAATTTTGTGGCCACCCTGAATTAGCTCCCATTCTATGAATTGCCTTTTACTCTGTTGATTGTATCCTTTGATGCATAGAAGTTTTTGACTTTGACATAGTCCAGTGTATCTATTTTTTCTTTTGTTTCCTGTACTTTTGATGTCAAATGGTTTATTTTCTTTAACTCTCTGTTCTCACTGTGAAGTGGGTTTTATTGTTATGATTTCACAGAAGAAATTGAGGTTAGGAGGTTAAGTCACTTGTCTAGGTGTGCACAAGTCTGTTTGACTCTGAGACATACTCTTCTGAAGTGGCAGTGACCAGTGAGACACCAGACAAATGCTGTCGTGGTTACCCCGAGGGGTATGGCATTGCATTGGTGATGATGAAGACACCATGCTGGCATTGCCAAGAATGGGGCAGCTCACAGAGGTGAACAGTGAAGTGGTAACTTTGCTAGAGGTTTGCAGCAAGTAGTGGGAAAAAGTTTGGAGAGTTGAGAGGAGCCGCCTGGGGAACTTCTTTATAGACAGACTTTGGACCTTATCTAGAAGGTAGTAGGGAGCCACTACTACCTACCCTGATGGCCAGGGTATTTCTAGGAGTAGAATTTGCCAACTACTTTTAGAGTAGTTAGGAAGGAAAGAAAGTAGAGTCCCAGGCCCCAGCTTGGGGCTGGTGCAGGATGCGAGCTGACACACAGGTGGTTGATATTCTCCAGGTCTCTGAACAGCAACTCCAAGAAGCTGTGGCCCAGGCTGTGGAGAGTGTCAGGTTTGGAAAGGAGAGGCATCAGTGGAGTCTGGAAGGTAAGAAAAATGGTGGACTTGGATCGAAAGATCTTTGCCTTCTTACAAAGCTTAGGATTTGGGCCTAACTCACCCTGTACCTGAGAACAAGAAGGGTCAGACATCACAGACACATGTAGAACACGGACAGACGTCTAGAGTTAGCAAGCAGTCCACCAGCTAATTTGGTTCACTCTTTTGCTTTGTTTTGAAGGCGCAAGTTTTTTTTTTTTTAACGCTCCTGAATTTGAGTTGTTAGTGTGGAAGACATTGTCCCTAAGGTGCCCACCCCTTTCAGGTTGTCAGTAGCACATTGCCCGTGTAGGCATTTGGGTTTGCAGCCCCTAGTCTATAACAGACTCTTGAGAAATAATAATGTCTGTGAATATAAACCTGAC
The DNA here is from genome assembly GCA_963574655.1 of Perodicticus potto. Classification (NCBI taxonomy): domain Eukaryota; kingdom Metazoa; phylum Chordata; class Mammalia; order Primates; family Lorisidae; genus Perodicticus; species Perodicticus potto. Next base: position 14,884 of record CAUYRH010120151.1, read on the forward strand.
TCACAGGTCACTGCCACTTATCTAACATTTGTAATGTCAGATGCTGCGCTAATTAATGCATTATTTTCACTGAATTTCACATCTAATTTTGACACACCTTTTTTTTTTGTAGAGACAGAGTCTCACTTTACTGCCCTTGGTAGAGTGCCATAGCATCACACAGCTCACAGCAACCTCCAGCTCTTGGGCTTAGGTAATTCTCTTGCCTCAGCCCCCGGAGTAGCTGGGACCACAGGCACCTGCCACAACGCCTGGCTATTTTTTTTTTTTTTTTTTTTTGTAGAGACAGAGTCTCATTTTATCACCCTCGGTAGACTGCTGTGGTGTCACACAGCTCACAGCAACCTCTAGTTCCTGGGTTTAAGTGACTCTCTTGCCTCAGCCTCCCAAGTAGCTGGGACTACAGGTGCCCGCCACAATGCCTGGCTATTTTTTTGCTTCAGTTCAGCCAGGGCCGGGTTTGAACCCGCCACCCTTGGTATATGGGGCCAGTGCCCTACTCACTGAGCCACAGGCACCGCCCTTGAGGCACCTTTTATAGGAAAAGGTAAGGTTCTCTTACTCAAAGCCACACCATGAGCACCTGGGCTGGGAACCCAGCTGGCCTGACTCCCAGGACCAGCCACTGGGCATTGGCCAAGTCATTGCGGGACATCCCCATAATAGGACAACATGCTTTCATTGGCACCGATATCAACAAGGAGGTTAAATGATCTGGAAAATGTTCAGAGAAAAGAAAAGAACACAACATTTTATTTCAACTGGTCTATTGTTTCTACACACCCGTCATGCATATATGCTTAGGAAAACAAGACAGAGAAACTCATCAAAATTTTGACAGTAGTTATTGCTAGCTAACAGGGCCACAGGTGAATTTCTACTTTCCTTTCTGCCTTCTTCTGGCTGAGGTTTCTCTAGGGAGGAAGCATTACATTAAGGCCAGGAAAAAGCAAAAGAACATTCTTTAAAGAGAATGTGAATTAGGAGCGTGGTTGGCCTTGGCCTTGGTTCTCTCCTGAGGGCTAAGCCGCTCTCTCGGGGGATCGTCTGGCTCCCCTGGCCTCTCAAGAATGAACTGGAATTTGAGCGAGAGACTAGGCCTCAGTCAGCTCCCACCCCTTTGAAGAATGTCTTTTACAGTTTATCAATGGAGAGCAGGGCCTCTTGAGGACATGTGGGTGGCCTGGGAGCTGTAAACTATGACAGGGAGCCAGGAAGAAGGGCTAGAGGGAGGGAAAGAGAGTCAGGGCTAAGAAATTGGTTTTCTGCCCTTGCCCCATCCTTAGCTAGAAAAAGCAAGGGTAACCTTTTGGTATATGATCAAAGTACCTTCTTAGGTATGCTGTCTTTTATCAAGCCTCAAAACAAGCAACCCTAGAATTATCATCCCCATTTTACAGATACAAAAATGAGAGTTTCTGGGAGCTCACACCTGTAGGAGGGAGGGAGGGATGGAGCTGAGATGCTCCTGCTGATCCCCTAGAGCTCTGCAGCCAATCAGAGTGGTCCCCGGTCAGCAGGAATGGCCAGGCCTCTGCGCCCCAACCCTATCTGTCACTGGAGACGGACTGCCCCTTGGGCAAGGCAGCTCTCTGCAGCTGCGACAGTGAAAAAGCAACCTGCCCCCGGCGCTCCACATAGCTGGGACACCAGGCCTTCTCAGTATCTGGGTGGCCTGTCTCAATATCTCCCACACGCAGGCTCAGCAGGGTTGAATGATTTCCCCAACCCAAGGTCAGGGCGGCCACGCTCCAGCTCCAAAGCAGCCTCAGAAGAGAAGCAGGTGGCGGGTCCCAGGTAGGCCAGAGGCATCTCTGTCTTCCCAAGCTCAGCATTGGGTTCACTCCTGCTTCCCATGCAGGGGTCAAGAGGCTGGAGAGCAGCTGGCACGGGCGGCCTACTGTGGAGAAGGAGAGAGAGAAGAGCTCAGCGCCCCCACACCGCAGGGCCCAGAAGGTCATGGTGCGCTCCAGCAGTGACAGCAGCTACATGTCTGGGTCCCCGGGGGGCAGTCCCGGCAGTGGTGGTGCTGGGCAGCAGCCTTCTGACCTGGAGGTCAGCACACACAGCCCCAGCCTGCCCCTGGGGCCATGCCCAGGGGTGCTTCCCGAGGCTTCCTCCCAGCCGTCCCAGGAGAGCCCACTCTGCCCTGAGAGCCAGGAGGGCCACCCGCCACTGAGGCTGAAGAAATCCTTTGAGATTTTGGTCAGAAAGCCTACGTCCTCCAAGCCCAAGCCTCCACCCAGGAAATACTTTAAAAGTGACAGTGACCCTCAGAAGAGTCTGGAAAGGAGAGAGAACTGCGTGTGCCCTTCTGAGCACACCTTGCCCACCTGCGGCCAGGTAAGAGGGCGCATCCACGGGCACCGCCCACTGTGGTGACTCAGGTTGCTGTTCTGTCACAGGGGTCGGAGGAAGGTGTCGCCTGCTCTTCCAGAGAGGGGCTGCTGCTCAGGGATCAGCTGGGGCCCCCAAGCCTGACTGGAAGGACAGGTTTGGAGTCTGGCAGCTCCTGAGCTCATCTTTCAGGCCTGCTCCCGGCTTCTGGGTACCTGTCTATGACAGAAGGTTCCTTCTGGGCAGCACAGTGCTCTGGAGGGCTGTTCTGTGAGGGGAGGCCAGCGCCTGCTGGCCTCGGGGGCTTTGCTCTGCTCCCAGGGCAGTGGGTGCCTGAGTAACTCACAGGAGACCAGAGCTTCTTAAAGTCTGTGGACTGTGAGGAATTGGTTTCTGTTTCTTCTCCACTTAGCCCTCCCACCTTGGGTGTGGAGCCTTGGGGGAAAGCCAGCCTCTCTCAGCCTAAAAGTAACCCCTTCTGGGAAGTCCCCGAGCAGACCCTGGGGCACCATAGTGTCCACTGCTGAGACCGTTCCTCTGTCATCCCCTCAGAGACTTCTCCTCTCAGCAGCCCCATCGCACTGCCCCTTACCGAGGGCAGACGGGCAGCTGCTGGACCGCGAGCCGTTGTTATGCCCAGACCCTGTGCTCAGGACTTTAGTGTACACTGTCTCAATTCCCCCATGTAAGGACCTGATGGTGAGGGACCCGGTTATGCAAAGAGGGAACCGAGAAGCCCGTCCAAGTTCACGGCACTGGCTGGTCACGCTACCTACTTTGCTCCACCATCTTTCTATCCCCTGGGCAGGTACCGTGGGGCGCCTGGAAGTCCCCTAGAACAGTCCACCAACTTTAGGAGGCATTAGTTAGAAGCTCCACCAGGGGTGTTTGGGGGAGGAAGGTGTTGGGGAGGAGTGGGGAAAGTGAAGGAGGGGGAGGAGGCCAGGTTACGAAAAAGGAAATGCAGTTGTGCGGCGAGCTGGCAGGACTCAAGGCTGTCGGGGTGGACTGTTCGCCCATCTCCTCCTTTAAGCAAATATTTCATTTCCCTTTAGGCCTGTGACCTAGGAGAACAGAGAGGGAAAATCAGGTGGCTGCAGGAGGAACTGGGGTTCCTCAGGGAAGGCCAGGCAAGGAGTACCCCAGGGGAGGGGCCGTCTCCGGAGCAGCCTCTGGCCTCCTCCACCAGCTACCCGGCACTGACCTTGGGGACGATGGCTGTCCTGCTGCTGCTCCCCTCTGTGCACTTGACTTTGCTCCTACCTCCATCACCTTCCCCCAAGTGACACAACAGAGAAAGAACCACAGCCCACGGGAGAACAGAAAGTGATGTTCGCCTCTCTCCTTACAACTCATGGGGATCGCCCCCTGGCTGTTTCCCTGTGGTCCTTTCTCAAGCCACTATGGAAGGTCCCCAAATCTTTCCCATCTCCTCTAACTCAAGGGGACTTACACCACCAAAATGGCCTTTGGGATCTTCTTAACAAAAAAAACTGATTCTCTCCCTTATACAAAATGAGCTTCAACCATCACCTGTGTCAAAACCAAAAAAGCAAAACCCTCCAAACCACACTTCCTCCCCCCCTGCTCAGTCCACACCTCCCTCCCTCTTTCCTTCTTCCCCCTCTTCCTCCGTCATCCACCAAAAACCAGTCAGAGAAACATGTTTGTAAAATCGGATTTATTTCAAGGGCTGGTTTTAAAAACTTCCTACAAAGAGGATGCGCTATCGGATGTGTTGATTAAAAGACAAAACAGCCGGGCAAGGGGGCTCCCGCCTGTAATCCCAACACTCTGGGAGGCCGAGGCGGGTGGATTGGCTGAGCTCAGGAGTTGGAGACCAGCCCGAGCAAAAGGGAGACCCCGTCTCTAAAAATAGCCAGGTGGGCGCCTGCAGACCCAGCTACTCAGGAGAATGAGGCAAGAGAACTGCCTGAGCCCAATGGTATGAGGTTGCTGTGAGATACGATGCCCCAGCACTCTACTGAGGGTGACAAAGTGGGACTCTTGTTTAAAAAAAAAAAAAAAGACAAAGCACATTTGTGTCTGTCCCTAGATGTAAAGCTGCTTTCACTTCTTTTTTTTTTTTTTTTCTGAGACAGAGCCTCAAGCTGTCACCCTGGGTAGAGTGCCGTGGCATCACAGCTCACAGCAACCTCCAATTCCCGGCCTCAAGCGAGTCTCCTGCCTCCGCCTCCCAAGTAGCTGGGACCACAGGTGCCCACCACAATGCCCGGCCATTTTTTGGTTGCAGCCGTCATTGTTGTTTGGCGGCCCGGGCTGGATTTGAATCTGCCAGCTCAGGTGTACGTGGCTGGCGCCTTAGCCCATTGAGCCATAGGCACCAAGCCAAGCTGCTTTCACTTCTGCGGCAGGTACCAGAGGGGCCCGTCTGATCACAGTTCTTGGATGTAGACAGGTGTCACCCTACAGAGTCCAGCTGAGTGAAATCCAATCATTCACGGGTCATTTCTCCTGTGTGACGAGAGTCCTGGAGACCATCAGCCTGTTCTTTTTAGCTCTCCTGCCATGACCTCGCCTTGCTTTTCTGAAGGGGTAGCTCATGAATCCCAGTGATTCCTTTGGACTGGCTGGTTGCTCAGCACCTCCTAAACGCTCTCCTTGAAGCGCAGTGCCATGGTAGGGAACGTGGGCTGGGCTCGTGCTTCGTGAGCACATCTCTCACTTTTGTAGACTTTTCCTTCCCAGAGAATGTTCACTGTCAATATAGATATTGAATCTTAGGCCATGATGTTTGCCATTTTTTTTTTTAGTCCCAAATGAAGCATTTGCTCCTCCTTCTTGCCTGCCTTTCTCTCTGGAAGGAAGGCTGCAGCCCCGTCAAATGGCCTGTCATTACGTGTGTCTGTACTGAACTGGACGTGGAGGCCTCCGTGGCACAGCAAATCATTTCTCTTGCAGATTCAAATATAGGTGGTGCCGCTTTGACGATCTCTGCCTTTTCATACCTTTTTGGGGAAGGGATTAGGCTTGGTTGATTTGTGTCTCTGGAACACTCTTCTTCTGCTTCTCTGCATGGAAAATTCTTACTCTTTGTTTAAGAACCAGACCCAAAGCACTTCTCCAGCAAAGCCTTCTCCACCTTTGGGACATAACTGGTCTCTCTACTTCCTCCGGGCCCTGACAGCAATGTGGCCGCGCTGTGTGGCAATCTGGACTTCACCTGGGTATTTTGTAGTCATACGGTGCCTGGCCCATACCTTCCCCAAGAAGCTCCAGGCAGGTCCCTGGGATTGCGTCCAGGCTCAGTGGGGAAAGCACTTCTGCAGCAGATTCCTGACGGCGCCCTGAGTGCCCGGCAGGGACGCTGGCACAGGTGCTGAGGGTCCGTCCCCCTCTGCATCATGCTGACTAAACATCAGAAGAGGGAATGACGTTAGGTGTGCCTGATGAGAGTTCTCCTCTGCATGTTTACCTTGACTTAGGGAACACTAGGGGACAGTTTTTTGACCCTTTGTTTCTATGCTCCTGTACCTGAGCAGGTAGTTCCCCAAGATGCATTCGGAACTGAAGTGATGCCAGCCCCCTACACAGCCCAGCCTCGCAGGAGCCAGGGTCTCCACACCCGTCCCCTAGGTTGTGGGCAGTCCAAGCACACTCTGGTGTCTGGGCGGCGCTGGCTCTGCCGTGACAGTGCTGTGCAGTGAGGCCCTTTCCAAGGCTGCTGATGAGCTTCTGCCAGGAGCAGCTCAGTCTCTGCTCTCAAGTCCCAGTCAAAGCGTGTCTCGCCGTCTCAGAGCGGAGGCTGCCGTTTTGACACGGTCTCGCTTCCTGTTTACACCACAGGAAGCCAGAGAGCTGCTGCCACTATTGCCGCCACAGGAAGACACCGGTGGGAGAGCCCCTCAGGCCACTGCCTGCTGCCCGGGAGCTGGAGTTGGTGCCCAGACGACGACATCCACCGAGGGTGAGCCAGGCCAGAGGAGAGCCAGCCCAGGTAAGCTTCCATTGAGATCTCCCAAAAGGAAGGACCTCCTGGACAGAGGTCCAGTGATAAGGTGACAGCATGAGCTGGCCTCAGGACCAGAGGGCTGTGCCTGGACACAGCTGCTAGACTTGGCTGAGAAAATGATCAGAAGTGCTAGGAGCTGCGGCAGCAGGATTGTGGATGTGCTGTCCAGGGTGGGGCAGTGATGCTGCGGTGGTGGCCAGTCCAGACGGTCAACTGGGGAATAGAGTCCTTAGGAGGAAGTCCAGGACACCTGGGCCGCTGCCCCCAGGGTGCCCACATTCGAGTGCTCAGTATTCCCAGGTGTGAGTACACAGCTCAGGAAAGCTCAGGGAGCATTTTGCTGGTGGTCACCTCCTCCATGAGGGGGACAGCTAAGAACGTGTCCACATGGTGTATCTGGTGATGTGACCTATATAGTTAGTGGCTTACTAGAAACAGCATAAGGTTTGGAGCCAGGAAATCCTGGGTCTTCCCATCCTTAACCATGACTCTGGGCAATTCACTTTGCTTTTCTGAGACTTGATTTCTCTCATCAGCACGGTGTCACAGAGACCCCCAACAGGTGACTCGTACAGCAAGCGTGCATTGAGTGCGGGGCCAGGTGCTAGGAGAGAGAGAAGAGATGGCCCAGGTCCTGGCTCCAGGGAGCTCCTAATAGTGGCAGAGATGCAGGCCACCAAGCATATGTGTTTGAGACACATGACTGAAAAAGCCCAAGAAAGACTCCTGGAAGGTTAAGGATCTGGTAGAATGATTTAGCACATCTTACCCAGAGCAGGTGCCCTCCCCTACCCTGCTTTCTTGTCCCTTTGTCACCCTAATTGCAGAACTCACCAGCGAGCGGCTCCAGGTCTCACTGGCAGGAGCCCCCAGCCCAGTCTGCCAGGGGTCTCTGTGCGACTTCTGCCTGCTCGTCCCCACAGCCCCCTGCAGCCGAGTCATGTGCAGACGCAGGGGGAGGTTGGGAGGGCTGGACTCACCTGCCCAAGTCCTGGGGTCAGCAGTAACCGACCAAATCTGGAGCGTGCGTAGCTTCTCTTTGACGTCACGAAGGCCTAATGCTCTGGGCAGTTCAGACGTTCAGATGAGGAACAGGAGGGACAGTCTCCTGAAGCTGGGCTGCATCCCCATAGCAATAGGGGACAGTCTTTCTTACTCTCAGGGTCGGGAGACAGGTTCAATGCTGCCTCTGAGAAGGGCTTCTGTGTGCTGCCCCTGTGGCGAGGGCTAGCTGGCCACCTGCGGTCCTGGCAGGAATGGAGCAGGTGCACACCAGCATCCCCTGCGGAACCTAACTCATTCCCAGCCCCAGGCTGCAGCCGGATGCATTTGATCAGAATATAGGGGTGGGTGTCCATGTTTTCTAAGGCCTTCCAGATGGTGTATAGCCAAGGTTGAGAATTTTTGTCACAGAGCTTCTTTCTACCTGGGACCTTTTCATCAGTTCTTCAGGAAGGGAAAACACTTCTTTGCTGTGGCCAGTGTGTCTGGAGGGCCACACAGATGCATAAGTGTGTAAGGCTGACCTGGGGAGAGGAAGCAGAGGGGGCACTCGCCCTGTTTCCTAAGGACTCAGCTGGGCCAAGCCCATACGGCTGCCAGCTCCTGACCTTTCTCTCAAATGTTTAAAAGAAAATTGCATTGACTTTTGTCTTTTTAACGAGTTTCCTGGGAGACTCCTTAGTGTGTAGAATTGACACCAGCCTGGCGAGTTGGGACACACAGGGTCTCATCTGGGTACTGCCACTTGTTGGCCTCTTGTCCTTCTTGAATTGTAAAGTGCCAGAGTTGGGACCAAGAGCTCTCTGACAGCTCTCACTTCTGCTTCTTCCATCCTGCCTGTTGGCACCTCAGTCAGGGAGAGTGGTTGGACCTCAGCCTTATCAGAGTCCCAAAGAACTCCAAAGAGGAGTTCTTTCCTCCTCTGGAATACTTCTTGCTATTCAGCTTTGAAACTAGAATTCAGGAAGAAAAATCACAACAAGATGTAACACAGCCCTTTGGCCTTGTTTTTGCTGCTAGCGACCCAAACGTCCACGGTAAGACACCCTCTGCTGAAGAGGCAGCCTCGGATGGACTATAGCTTTGACGCCACAGCCGAAGACCCTTGGGTTAGAATTTCTGATTGCATCAAAAACTTATTTAGTCCCATCATGAGTGAGAACCATGGCCACATGCCACTACAGCCCAACATCAGCCTGGGCAAAGAAGATAGGACTCAGGGCCACCCAGAGGGGACCCCGCCAAAGCTGGATGCAGCCAACGGTGCCCCCAAAGTTTATAAGTCAGCAGACAGCTGCAGTGGGAAGAAGGGTCCTCCTGTGGCCCCCAAGCCAGCCTGGTTTCGCCAAAGCTTGAAAGGTTTGAGGAATCGTGCTCCTGAACTGAGAAGGCTGCCCGATGCAGCCACATCCGCCCAGCCAACACCCGCCTCCAGGGAGCCCCCGGGCCCCCACACGCAGGCCTCCTCCATCAAGCAGAGAATCAGCTCCTTCGAGACCTTTGGCTCCTCACGAGTGCCCGACAGAGGAGCCCAGAGACTGGGCCTCCAGCCCTCATCCAGGGCGGCAGCAAGAACTCCTGGCAAGCAAGAGGGAGCACGGATTTCTAGCTTCTTGGGGCGCAGGGCTCCCCCTCCTCTTCAGCACCAGCAGCCTGAGCAAGAGCAGCTACTGCAGGGAGCCCCTGCAGCCTTGGACGCCAGAGACCCTGGTGTGTCTGAGTCCCCTCCCTCAGGGCAGCAGCCCAGTAAGAAAGCCCCCCTCTCTGACCCGGACCCTCTCTCAAGGCTGCTGTCAACACAGCTTGAGGACTCTGGAGTCCCCATCCTCAAGATGCCCAGCCAGCGAGCCCGAAGCTTCCCTCTGACCAGGTCCCATTCCTGTGACATGAAGCTACTTGACGACAAGACCAGCAAACTCTACTCTATCAGCAGCCAGGTGTCATCGGCTGTCATGAAGTCCTTGCTATGCCTTCCTTCTTCCATCTCCTGTGGCCAGACTCCAGGCGTCCCCAAGGAGGGGATGTCTCCAACACCATCATCCCACGAAGACTCAGCTGCAAACAACTCTGCCGAAAATCCTGCCTCGGACACCGGGTTCTCGCTCAAGTGAGTGTCCGTTCTCGGTGTTTCTGCCTTTCCCACCCTCTCTATTTTATAATGCTGTATGGCATTTAAAATTTCCCACATATGTTAGCTAAAGGGTTGCGCCTCCTGTTTTACATGTGTGCCTGTGTGTGCAGGTGTCACACCTCTGCCTTCTGTATCTTTTTTTTTTATTTGCGGTTTTTGGCCAGGGCTGGGTTTGAACCTACCACCTCCGGCATATGGGGCTGGCGCCCTACCCCTTTGAGCCACAGGTGCCGCCCTGCCTTCTGTATCTTCTTTAAGGGTTAAGGTCTCCACTGTAGAATCTACTACAAAAGTATAAATGAATGTTTTAATGCCACAACCTTTCGTGTGGCCTACAGAGTCCCCGCTGAAATGAATCAGGGTTTGGGCTCTAGGATAAGACAGAATGAAAGCACGTTGTGAGCCAGGACACTGGGCTTGTGTTGATGTATAACGAGTTACTCTGGAACACTGGAATTTCATTCTATTCTAGTCTTCTGTTTTTGTTTTTTCTTTTTCTTTTATGAAGGCAATCATCTAGTCCCAGGAAGAATCCCTCAGTTACATAAAATTTGTTTTATGCAAAAGAAAAAAAAAGTTAAGGTCTTTCTCTGTCACCCACTTGCAGTGGCACAATCATAGCTCACGGCAGACTTGAATTCCTGGACTCAAGCCATCCCTGTGCCTCAACTCCTGAGTAGCTGGGGCTACAGGTGCCGCCGTGCCACCATACCTGGCTGTTTTTTTTTTTTAGAGATGGGAGTCTTGCTGTGTTGTCCAGGCTGGTTCTGAAGTCCCTGCCTCAAGCAAACCTTTCACTTCAGCCTCTCCACCTTATATATTAAGGAGGTTTTTTTCATAATATCTGGTCACAGGAAGGGCGGGATGTGGGAGACAGGACTGGCCCCCTGGCGAATTACCCATGGAGTTTTGAATGGCTGATGGTACACATCTGAAATGTCTCCCTGTTTACTCAGGCCAGAATGAGACCAGGAGATTATCCCTTGGGAATTCCTACTGCTGCCCAGAAGGAATTCACTTGTACTGTGCACAAGGGGTCAGCCCCCTGCAAAGGGAGTCAGGATGCTTGGGTTCTGGTCCAAGTAGAAGCAGGTTCCTGCCACACTCACACTCAGTGTCCTCAGCTGACATTAGGAGGTGGATGAGACCTGCTTTGCAGAACCAGGCTGGCAGGATGCCCTGGGGCTTCTATGGGAGGCCAGGGCTGGGTCTTCCCCTTTTACCAGGGCAGCTCTGCAGTTACCAGCTTTCTTTTTCTTTTCTTTTTTTATTATCGGGGATTCATTGAGGGTACAAGAAATCAGGTTACACTGATTGCATTTGTTAGGTAAAGTCTCTCTTACAATCGTGTTTTGCCCCCAAAAGGTGTGGCACACACCAAGACCCCACCCCCCTCGCTCCTTCCCTCTCTCTGCTCTCCCCTTCCCCCACCCCCACCGTGTCGTTAACTGTCATTAATTGTCCTCATATCAAAATTGAGTACACAGGATTCATGCTTCTCCATTCTTATGATGCTTTACTAAGAACGATGTGTTCCACTTCCAGGTTAATGCAAAGTCGTTATCAGCTTTCTTTATTGTCCTTATGCTGCAGAATGCCAGTGTCTACTCAGATTTGTTGCAATTGACAGGGTCCTCATAGTGCTTAGCACCACGCCCCAGTAGCAGAGTTACATAGTGGGAGCTCTTATTGCTATTACTATTTATACTGAGCGCTGTTTCTCCCCACCAAAGCCTCTCTGAGCTGAGAGAATACACCGAGGGTCTCACGGAGCCCAAGGAAGCTGACGACAGGGACCACTGCTCCCCCCAGTCTGGCCAGTCCGTCATCTCCCTGCTGAGCTCAGAGGAACTGAAAAAACTTATCGAGGAAGTGAAGGTTCTGGACGAAGCCACATTAAAGGTGGGTTCCCCCTGTGGGTGTTTACAGTGACTGGGGGCTAAATATTGCTGCTCAGTCACCTCGGCGGGGCCAGGGAAGCAGCTGAGTTGCCCCACCCCACCGAGCCGGGAAAAGGCAGCTTCCAGGAGCTGACACCAGACCAGGATGTGTCCTTCCCGTGGCGGTGGGACACTCACTAAGCCACAGCGGGGCCTCTCCTTCTGGCGTCTAAAGCACGTTCAGTATTGACTTCTTGCCTCTCTTTGACCATTTTGTAAATGAGGAAGCTGAGGCTCAAGTCCACAGAGCCTGGGTTTTCTAGATCTAAGTTTAAGATCAGTGCTATCCCCATGTCCCGTGGGCCGCTGGCCTGGCCTGACTCTCCATGGGGTGCTGCCCACTGCAAACGTGGAGGGTGACAAGGGCTCTCACCCTAGAGCTTTCGTTATTTCCGCTGCACATGTACCGGGCACTGATCCGTCACTTGATTCTGAAAGTCTCACTTCCCGTATGCTGCAGAGCACAACCGAGGCTGTGTGACAGATGTGGTCAGGCAGAGCTGGGGCCTCCTCTGGGGTTGCCCGGGGTCCACACAGAGTTTCTGTGCTAGAATGATCCATTCTGGACTGAGGGGATAAGGAGGCCCCCCTCTTCTAGTTGCCGTCCTGCATTCACGGTACGTGGACATCTGATGGACACAGGTGCACCTGGGCCACGATGCCCCCTCTCACTTACCACCTAGATGCTGAGCTTCACCCGGCTCCTGTGAGACAAGGGAAGCTGACGTGTGTGACGTGCACAGCGCTGCCCTGCCTGAGGAGCCACGAGGAGCATTTGCTTCCTAACCTGACAAGGGCCTTCCACAGGGCAGGTCACCTGAGGCTCGGGTAAAAGTTAGGAGATGTGAGCTAGTGCTGGGAACTGGGGGCAGCAAGGTGCATTCATCCCTGCTGGGTTTTGGAGACTCCAAATCTTAGGATCACAGAGACATCTGCAAGGCAGGTGCTATGCTGGCATCTGAGCAGGTGAATTCTTCACCATTTGTATCTTCTCTAGTGCCCAGGTGCAAGAGCCACGTGGACCTGCAGGTGTATTTTATTTGATCTGCATAGTGACTTTTAAAAATTTATTAAATTCTAGATATTACAAAGCCTGAATCCAAGCATGGATTTCTGACTTTGTTTCGAGGGGATGCCCTAGCAGTGCCGGGTCTGTGCTCCCAGGCAGCCGCTGGCCCTTGGAGTAGTGACATAGTTCCTGTCACACACACCTGTGCATACTGCACAGGCAGGGGTTCTGCTCGACTCCTGCAGGGGTCCGAGTCTGAGAAACTGACTCTGGACTGGACTGGAAGTATCTGAGTGTGTCATGGCGCCATGTGAGCCCACGTCCAGGCTGGGAATGGGAAGTGCCCTGTCTGTGTGTGTGTGCATGCTCGTGGGAGCTCACGTGTGCTTACTGGGGACGTCACTGGGTCCCTTAGTGCTGCTGCTGATGAAAAGTCAGGAGGAAAAAGAAAGCGCCTGCAGAGGAGCCCTGACCCCCCTGGTTTTGTGCCCAAGTCCCGTAGCCTGACTTCATCCCACACTGTCCCAGCAAACCCACATCACCCCGCACACGGGGATTTCTGGCTGCTTGGTGGCTCCGTCTAAGTGAGGGCAGGTGCGGATGGAGTGAGTGACAGAGAGAAAGAACTATGCTTGCTGCTTTCCATACGTTTTTACCTGCTAAGCTTCCCAGGACTCCTGGAAGTGTAGCCCTGTCTTTATAGATGGCGACATGAGGTTTGAGGACGTGATGGTAGTTGTCATCTCACAAGGCTGGGGTGTGTGTGATGTCACAGCACTCGCAGGGCCACTCATCCTGCCACAGTGTTTTCTGATGTGTGTATTTTCTTCTGCAGCAACTAGACAGCATCCATGTCACTGTTTTACACAAGGAGGAAGGTGCTGGCCTTGGGTTCAGCCTGGCAGGAGGAGCGGACCTGGAAAACAAAGTGGTTACGGTGAGTGGCCACGTGAGGGGTGTGTCAGCTGCAGGCCACAGCTCTGGGACACGCAGTTGCCAGGAGGGGGTCCAGGGCTGGGATCAGAGCAATGCAGGACACCCCTGGGCGGTGGCCAGGACAGGGCCTCCAAGTGAGGTCACCTACGTGACCCTGTGTTCAACTCATCATGATCCTTTAATGAAGAAGGTCTCTGCACACCCAAAACAACTTTAATACACCCAGAGAAACCCGAACATCTGCAGAGCTTTAAAAGAATGAGAGATGTCTCAGCTTTACATCAGAACTTTTGAATCAGAATTGTTTTGAGGCCAAGACCTAATGCTTCCATTTTTTAAGGTGCTAGGCAGTTATTTGGCTATTTAAAAAATTCAGACCAGGCTGGGCGTGGTGGCTCATGCCTGTAATCCCAGTACTCTGGGAGGCTGAGCTGGGTGAATCACCCGAGCTCAGAAGTTTGAGACCAGTCTGAGCAAGAGTGAGACCCCATCTCTACTAAAAATAGAAAAACTAGCCAGGTGTGGTGGAAGGTGCCTGTAGTCCCATCTTCCCGAGGACTGAGGCAAGAGGATCTTTTGAGCCCAAGAGTTTGAGGTAGCCATGAGCTAGGCTGATGCCATAGCACTCTGCCCAGGGTGGCAGAGTGAGACTCTGTCTCAAAAAAAAAATAAAATAAAATTCAACGCACATTTTATTCAACATCATATCTCTTTCTTAAGTCATGATAATTTAAATCCGAATGAGTTCTACCACGGGAGATATTTGGAAGGCCATACAGCCAGCACGAAGGCCTGGCAGGATGTACAGCTCAGCACACCTGGGTCGGAGGGAGCCCTGGGAGGCCAGGTGAGGTGGCTGGAAGGCTGAAGAGGGTGGATGGCCTGAGCTCTGGGTTCAAGACCAGCCAGAGCAAGATCAAGGCCCTGTCTCAAAAAATAGCCAGGTGTTGTGGCCGGTGCCGTTAGTCCCAGATGCTTGGGAGGCTGAGGCAAGAGGATTTCTTGAGTGCAAGAGTTTGAGTTTTTTGTGAGCTATGATGCCACGGCGCTCTACCCAGGGCAAGAGGGTGACTCTGTCTCAAAAACAAACAAACAAACCCTCCCCAAAAAATAAAGAGCGTGGGAAGGCAAGGCCCTACCAAGGAGTTGGCTTTCCTGGTGTTGCTCCCTTGGACAGGGGGAATGTTACCCTGGTACCCTGGACAACTGTGACGCTGCCCTGGTGGTTGATTGGGAGGGACAAATCCCACGCTGGAGAGAAGCAACAATCACTGACCAAGTTCACAGAGGACAGGCCACCGTGCACACCCAGGGGCTCCACAGCTCACGGTCTGGCCCTGGGTGCTCAGGGCTGCCCAGGCTGGGGCAGTGTGGCAGGCAGCAGACCTGAGTTGGTGCATCTTGTCCCGTGGGCCCCCCTTATTTGGGCAGATCAGAGTTGGATGCTGCCCTCGGGTCACCTATGCCTGACTCACATGATCTCTGGTCCTCCCGGCTTGGTGGGGCTGTGCGCCATGTCTGCCCATCTCTCCTAAGCTGAGTGCCCTGCCGTCACCCGATGGCTGTGCTGTCTCAGGATATCTTTTGTGTGTGTGGTGCTGGGCTCATTTGAATTTCCTCGCCCCACTGGAAACAAGTCTTCTGGTGGCAGGTGTCAGCCAACTCCAAACATACCACACTCTTACGGTGGTAATTTGGCACATTCCTGTTGGTCACTCTGGTGTCACTTATATGCCAGCTACAACTTCTTTGATTTCTTTTTAGTTTCTCTACCACAACAAAAGCACATAAAACCCGTAAGTGTTGATTTCTGTCACTAAATACGCAGCCGAGCATTAGAAATGTGTTACTGATTGTGGTGGTTTATTTCTATTGGAAGAGAAGGAAAGAGGGCTTGCCTGTGGGCAGAGCACGCTGGGTCACCTCTGCCCCGAGACACTCTGGCCGCTCAGGAACCAGGACAGAGGTACGTGTTGGCAGAGCATGTGCACAGAAACTTCCTCTTTCTTTTTCTGTGTTGAGCACTTCTCGGCCTTTCCAGATTCACTAAAGAGGAACCAATGTAGGGTGCCACCCATGGACGAATCCTGTAGGGGGCGCTCACCCACGGCTGTCCGAGTTTGTTGTCCCCACACTTGGGTTGATAAAGTAGCAGCATTTGTGCTTCTGCTCTAGAGGAGCAACAGGTTCAGGGAGGTGGTTCTGCCTCACACCTGGACATTCTAACCGCCTCTGACCACATAGAAGTTTTTCTAACCTCAAAACTATTTATAGAAACAAAGAGCCTCGTTCGCATCATAAAAGCAAAACATGTGGCACAATCCGTGGCGGCCCGTGCACGCTGTCCTTCAGCCCTCCTAATTATAATTTATCCCACTGAAGTGGCTGAAGCAAAGACATGAGGTTTTTGTTTTGTTTTTATCCCATATATCTTGCAGAAAAGGGACCTGGGAGGAGCTTTAAAAATGTCTAGACTGGGTGGCACCTGTGGCTTAAAGAAGTAGGGTGCCAGCCCCATATGCCAGAGGTGGCGCGTTCAAATCCAACCCCGGCCAAAAACCACAAATAGATAAATAAATAAAAATGTCTAGACTGTGGCTGGACACAGTGGCTCACACCTGGGATCCCAGATACTCAGGAGGCTAAGGTGGGAGGCTCATTGAGCCCAGAAGTTTCACACCAGTCTGGGCAACATAGCAGGACCCCATCTCTACAAAATATTTTCAAAATCAGTTAGGTGTGGTGGCACACAGCTGTAGTCCCAGGTACTCAGGAGGCTGAGGGAGGATTGCTTGAGCCCAGGAGTTTGGAGTTGCTGCGAGCTATGATGATGCCACTGCCCCAGCCTGGGGGACAGAGCAACACCCTGTCTCTAAATAAAATAAAAATTAAAAAAAATCACAAAAACGTCTTAAAATACATTCTGTGGGAGGCGGGACCTGAGAATTTCTTCATGAGGAAAGAGTCTTTGCTGAAACTCTTCGGGAACTGCTGTATCCCCTGCCTCTCCATTGGGCTCTGCCACACACCTGCGCAGTCCGCAGTCTCTAATGATTTTTTTTTTTAAGTAGGCATTTTCAGAGTTTCTGTTTGACCCAAGTTTCTTTGATCTTGGAACCCTTCTCTTGTACACCACCTATTAATATGTTGTAGAATCAATCAGTACTGCAAGAAAACCACTTTGAGAAGTGCGGGAGATTCTGCGGCCTCGGACACTGTGTAGGGACGGGACCGAGGTTGTACGGCCTCGGACATAGTGTCGGGACGAGTCCTGGGGCTCCAGGAAGAATGGGAGAGAGTGCTGGCAGCTCTCATCTAGGACACTATGAGCTTCCATTTTCATTGGCCTGAAACCCTCTAGGGCTGACCTCCAGGTCGTCGTCCAGCAAGAACGTGGATCCGACTTGGGCGCTCTCTGGGTCCTGACTCCTTTGCTTTGCTCAGGTTCACAGGGTATTTCCAGACGGGCTGGCCTCCCAGGAAGGGACTATTCAGAAGGGCAGCGAGGTTCTTTCCATCAATGGCAAGTCCCTCAAAGGGACCACGCACAGTGACGCCCTGGCCATCCTGCGCCAAGCTCGAGAGCCCCGGCAAGCTGTGATTGTCACCAGGAAGCCAGCTCTGGAGGCCACGCCTGACCTGAACTCCTCCACGGACTCCGCAGCCTCAGCCTCTGCAGCCAGTGACGTTTCTGTAGAATCTAGTAAGTTCTCCTGTTTCTGGAGAAGCCCCGTGGGCCACATCACCTCCGGCCACTTGGGGCCAGTCCCGACGGCCTGCTCAGTAATCTGTGCCTGCCCAGGAAGGTTGTCTGTGATTATTTGTGTGCGTGCACAACCACAGCGTCATCCTGGCTTGCTTGGTGCCAGGGACGTCCATGTCCTAGGAGATAAGAGGATCTCTGACAAAGCCCCACCTGTGTTTTTCTCAGCAGTGGAGGCTGCGGTCTGCACGGTGACACTGGAGAAGACGTCTGCAGGGCTGGGCTTCAGCCTGGAAGGAGGGAAGGGCTCCCTGCATGGAGACAAGCCCCTCACCGTGAACAGGATGTTCAAAGGTGTGTAGGGTCCTGGATCTGCCCTCTGTCCAGCTGTGGGCGGATGGCCAGGCCCCCATAGCACCTCGGGGCTGGGTTGCATTCTCACAACCCCATGTCCTTGTGAGTGGCATTTTAGAGTACAATTCTGCTTTTCTACCTTTTCTCCTCTGCTCAGACCCCCTCCCTTGTCCTTCGGTCTCACTGGTCCTCATAAGTATCTGATCCTGGGCTTGGCTTAGGTTGGCAGGACTGGTGTGAGGCAGTGAGGCACTGGCCTGGGGCGCAAAGTATAAGGGGCTGCCAAGATGGTCAGTGATCGGGAGCAATGCTATTTCAATGCAGTATCTTAAAAATCCTTAAAAATCTATAGTGAGCAAAATATCTTAAGTTTAAATGCGGAGTCTTTGCACTGGGCAACTCAGCCTCACTTGCCTTCTCCTAGTCCTGGGCATATCAGTTCCTGCTGTTATTTAAAATTTTGATATACTGTTCATCCAGGATGGGGGCACAAGCCAATCTGGCAGGGGCCACTTGGGTTTCCCTGTGAAAATCATGAATAGCTATAGCTGCCATGTACAACCAGTCCCAGCCCTTCTGCTCCTCAAACTGGAAACCTTTAAGGCGTAGAGCAGGGTGCTGTGGAGAGAGGGGCAGGACATAGCCCAGCAATCTGGTCCAGTCCCAGCTCTGCTGTGGACACACCGAATGACGATTCCCTTCCGGGCCTGAGAGGGGGGAGGTGCAGGTGTGTGTCCCTAGGCTGTCAGTCCCGAGACCCAAAGGCCCTCTCAGCTCTGCTCCCTGCTAAACCTGGATGGGAGCTGAGGCTTTCATGGCAGTTCCCCCAGAACCCATGTGGACCCCAGTTCTGGGAATGATTTTTGAAGGTTGACTAGAATGAGCAGGGGGCTCAAAGTCAAGAGGCCTAGATTCCAGTGTTTGCCCTGCCAATTACAGCAGCATCCCCTTGGGCAAGGTCACTCTGGTAACGTCATTCCACCATCCTGGGCCCACCTGCCTTGTGGATGGGTCTACAAGCTGCAGAGGGATGTAGTACCAAGTACGAGACGTGGATGCCAGAGCCAGGAAGTCTGGATTCCAAGCCGGAGAATCCTAACCGTGCATCACCTCGTAGGATCATTGCCATCAATGCAAAACATTAGCACACACCTATTGTGATAACTGCCTAACACGCTAAAGCTATATTTTCATTATTATCATTATCTTCAGTATTTGTGGAGATCATTGTGTCAGATGGATAGGGAATGTTCTCTCAATATAAACAGTAGAACAGCACTGTTTCCACATGCAGCTATGATGGAGTGAGAGCCATATAGGATTGTTCCCTTGTGCACGGATACAGTGGTCTTCCCCGGGCCGTTCAAAGCCAAAACCATGCAACTCTCACCAGCTCCCTTCCCGTACCCCCAATGCTGATGCCCTTACCAGATGGGAAGATCAAATGTGAAGGGGGTGGGATACTGGGTCCGTATCCTAGAGGGGATTTGGGAAGGATTCAATTTCCCAGAGTCTTATGTGAACTGTGAACATCTCTCCAATCAGGCTGTGGCTTGGCATGGCCTGGTGTCTGGGGAAGGGATAGGCTATAGCTTTCCAAGGGCCACAGAGAGCTGGAGTGTGGTGCTTCAACCTCTAGGTCACTATTTTATGAGCTACCTTGTTTTAAAATCACCAACTAGCAAGTTCCCAAGGGATAAGTACCTCATTCTCTTTCAAGCTGTGCTCCTTGGAGACCAAGGATGGGGGTCATTGTCCTTGTTCCTCTGAAAACCATTATCATCTTCTCCCTCATTCCAGGAGCTGCCTCAGAACAGAGTGAGACAGTCCAGCCAGGAGATGAAATTCTGCACGTGGCTGGCACTGCCATGCAGGGTCTCACACGGTTTGAAGCATGGAACATCATCAAGGCATTGCCTGATGGACCTGTCACGCTTGTCATTAGGAGGACAGGCCTCCAATCCAAGGGGACCACTGCTGTTGGGGACCCCTAGGCAGAAAAAGCACCAGCTGAAGCCAAAGCCAACAGCAAGTGGCCCCGTAACTGCTGATTCTCAGGGTCTCTGACGCCTGCCCTACCCAGGTGGCGAAACACAGGTGCGCTTTCTGGAGGCTGCTGCCCAGGTCCAGACCTTCTGGGCCACCATCCTGCAAGCTTGTCCCAAAAGCAAGGACAGAGTCACACTGGGGCAGCTGATGTGAACTGTAGATTATGTATAGAGAGCTTAATGAAAATACTGTGGTGCCATAAATAAAATCGATGTATTACAATTTGATATAAAATCTGTGTCCTGCTTTACAAAAATGTTCCAAGTACTGTAATTGTGTGGCATTTCCAAACAGCAACATTTGTTTTTCTCATGAATTTGCAATGTGGGCAGAGCTTGGAAGGGACAGCTCATCTCTGCTCCCCTTGGAGTAGTCATAGGCTGGGGACCGTGGAGGTTCATTCACTTGTATACCTGGTAGTTGAAGTTGACTGCTGGCTGGGACCTTGCCGGGGCTGCTGGTCTGACTGCTGACAGGTGGCCTGTCCCTGTGGCCTAGGCTTCCTCCCAACATGGGGCCTGGGTTTCCAGGGTCAGCATCCCAGGAGTGGGAGAGCCCGGTAGAAGCAGCACTCTGTTCAGGACCTTACGCCCTAAGTCACATGCATCAATTCTGCTGTCCTATTGGTTAGAGCTGGCACAAGCCTGCCTGGGTTTGAGGGTAGGGGAAATATTGCTGGAGCCATTTT
This sequence comes from Perodicticus potto, assembly GCA_963574655.1. Lineage (NCBI taxonomy): Eukaryota > Metazoa > Chordata > Mammalia > Primates > Lorisidae > Perodicticus > Perodicticus potto. The sequence goes on from CAUYRH010120151.1 coordinate 35,006, forward strand.
TGGAAAATATCTGTTCCACAAAACATTTGCAAAATTGTCTTTAGTTGAGTTGGAGGAGTTCTCCTAGGGAAGGGTAGCACCAGGCAGCAGGGCCAGTAAGCAAACAAGAGTCAAAGTGAAGCTCAGAGCTCAAAGTGCAGACAGGTGTGCCGAGAGTCCCACCCAGACCGAATGGAAGCAGGTCAAATAAAAGTTGCTACCACTCAGCCGCCACTTGCCAAGCACTGCTTGAGGTTGAAGAAGGGGCGCTGTCTTTAGTAATCACAGCAGCTTCTAAGTGCATGGCTCTGTACCAGTGTGCTGCCGAGGGCACCAAGACGCGGGACAGTGAACGCCGTGTCCACCTGGTGAGTGATCAGGCAGAGAGCGAGTCCTTTGCCTGTGATGTGTAGAGACCTAGGTGCAGAGCACTGTAGGGAAAATACTTGAGTGTCTGCCAAGGGATATCTGCATTGGTCATTTCTTTCTTTGGGGATGGTGGGAGTAGGGACAGTCTTGTCCATTGTGGCCTGGCTACTTTTTCTATTTTTAGTAGAGAGGGGCTCTTGCTCTTGCTGAGGCTGGTCTCGAACTGGTGAGCTCAAGCAATCCTCCTGCCTCGGCCTCCCAGAGTGTTGTGATTACAGGCCTGAGGCCCTGCGCCAGGCCAGGTTCAGTCATTTCTTTTTTTTGAGACAGAGTCTCACTTTGTCACCCTTGGTAGAGTGCCGTGGCATCACAGCCCACAGCAACCTCAGACTTTCGGCTGGAGTGATTCTCTTGCCTCAGTCTCCCGAGGAGCTGGGCACCCACCACAACGCCTGGCTATTTTTAGAGATGGGGTCTTGTTCTTGCTCAGGCTGGCCTCTAACTCCTGAGCTCAGACCATCCACCTGCAACGGCCTCCCAGAGTGCTAGGATTAGGGCGTGAGCCCACTGCGCCCAGCCTTTGGTCATTTCTTAATGCCTCGTTACCAAGCTCAGGACAAGGCAATGTGACTTTGTATTAGCAACAACCAGCATCCCTTGACTAGGCTCAGCCCGTCCCCAAGCCCTGCTGCTGTGAAGTAAGGGTGTGGGGAAGACCTGCCAAGAACCACAGATAGAACAGGAAGAGAATGTTAGCCCAGAAAATATCCACAGAACCATGTGGATGCAATCTGGCGGCTGGGCCAGACTCCTCAGGCAGGTAAGAACCTGCTTCCTGGCCGTGGACTCAGAAAGCCCGGCTGGGTGCTCATCTTCATGTAGACCCCTTTGGTGACTTCCTTAGAGTAGGTGTTAGCTCATCCCTCTTCACCGTGGGAAATAACAGCCAGAGGGCTTGTGTGCTGCAGCTTGCTTGGCTCATCCCTTTCTGGATGTCATCAAGCAGCGACAAGCACACAGACAGAACTCCGGCGGCTGCCAGGTGTCTGAGTTTGGTGGAGGCCCTGAAGAAGCAGGTCGGGGGTCAGCAGCAGAAGGTGCCACTCAGTTGCACAGCCCCTGGCCGGGATCTCAGCATGCCCACTGGGAATGGGCAGGAGGCCACGCAGCACAGAGGTCACATCCCCACCTACACCTCCTTAGCACCTGTGCACAGTGACCGTCCCTACAGTCCAGGGGTTGTTTTCAGGGTTATCAAGTAGCCAAGAGATGAATATGGGCCAGCCCAGGGAAGGAGAAAGTGTGTCTTCATCAAGACTGGAAGGTGGAGGCAGGGAAAGGTGTGGGGCCCTGAGAAAGGCTCCCGAGGAGACCAGGTGAGGTGAGCAGGTGGGTGGGGCAGAGGCCATGTGCAGACTGGGCCCAGCTCCAGGTGAGCCCCGGGCCCTCCCAGTGCTTCCTGTTTCTGGCTCATCGTAGGAGGTTTTTTCCTTCTCCAGCTGAGATAGGACTACTGAGGACAGGGCCACTGGTGCCCAGGTTTCTGGTGTCCAGGCTGAGGAGGGCTTCAGGGCAGGAATCAGCAAGAGGGTCCATCTGAGCTCCCTGGTGGTGGGATTTGAAAGTGGAGCTTTCTTCGGCCAGCTTCTTCAGAGCTCACACAGTGATGGAGAGCAACGCCTTTGGATGTTTCCAGCCATCCTCAACACTGCAGATAACACAGCTGACAATCACAGCTCTTAATATATCTCAAGGTCTCTTTCAGGCAGCCCTAGATCTTTGCCTTGCTCAGCATTTCACTGATTCCCGCATTATCGCACTCGTGCCGACACTCAAGAGGCAGGCCACGCTGGGATTGGTACGTGTGCCTCCATATTTTCCTTTAAAGACAAGTGAAAACAAAGATGTTCCATGTCTATTCAGGAGCACAGCTGCTGAGTGGGAGGGCATGGCCCCAACATGTGTTTTCTTCTTGCTCATCCAGGACTCAAACCAGCCTAACTCGACCCCAGCAGTCGGTGTGGGAGCAGTGCAGGAAGTGCGTCCATGGGCTCAGGGGGATGCGTCCTTGGCCAGCCGGCCTTCCACTCACTAGACAGGACTGCCCCTTTTTGCTGAGACCACCACCTTCCAGGGGTTGGACCTCATAGGAGCAAGCATGAACGTTCTCCTTGGCTGGTGAATGCAGACAGGCTGGACTTGGCGCCCAAGCCGTGAGGTGATAGAGAACTGTACTTGACATAGAGTAGGCACTCATTTACTGAAGGAATGAATTCTAAGTCAATTGAAGAATCCGAGCAGCAAAGGGAGTTAGCAGGATGGCCTTGAGGGTGTGACTGTGGGATGTGCAGATGCAGAGAGAAGGCTTCTATCCTCCATGCCGGAGACGTTCACTGCCTCAAAGGCGGGCAAGTAGTTACCAAGTAACAAGAGAAATGTTCTCCATTTGGAGGAACAGAGGCTGAGAGCTCTGTGGAATTTCCTGCACAGGCGAGAGTAACCTGGGAAATTGAAAATTGAAGGTGCACTTGAGACCTTTCTACAGGAAAGCAGTGGAGGTGCAGAGGGGCAGCTCTTCAGTGCCAGGACCCCTCTCTGGACTGCATAGGCCAGATGGGAGGAAAGGAAGTCACAAGGCTGCCCAGGCCCCAGCAAGTGGCAAGGCTGTGCTCCGGTGTTCTGATGGTGTCCTGGGTGGCACAGCTGCTCCGGGCCGAGCAGCACAGCCAGCAGAGTCCAGCGTGGGGAGTCCGGCCAGGGATGCTGGCGGAAGCCTGCCCCTTCGGCCTTCTGGATAGCAATCTGGACAAGGAGAGGCAAATGCCCACAGGAAAGAAAAGGAAGGCTCTTTCCCCCAGAGCTCGACACGCAGACATGAATGCTCACTCGGTGCAGAATCACTTCCAAAGAGCATTCATCCCCAAGGCCGCAGAGCCGGCCTGGAACAGGTCCATCCGCCTGGTTTCGCTGGGAACGGGGAATAACTCACAGAGGAGACAGAGAAGAGCGACCAATTTGAAGGGAAGATACAACAAAAGGAGTACTAAAATTATTTTTCCTTAATGCTTATGCCATATTTAAGCCATCATTTTCCAAGTTGACATCTTTTTAAAAGGATAAATCTTGTGCAGTGTTAAAAACACATACAGGGGTCTGTATCAGTAAAATATATCTGGGGTTTGCAGGTCTTAGAGAGCTCCAGGTGCCAAAAAGGGCCACAGGGGCTTGTTTTCAACGCCGACTGGGAAGCCTGTGTCAGAGTGACTAGCACGGGCAGGCTTTGGCTTCCCAGGGCGCCAGGGCTGAGTCCCTGCTGGGTGGCTGTGGCCCAGGTCCACCCTGCCAGAGGAGGTACACAGGCAGGTGGAGTTCAGAGCACGTGAAGGGCTCCTGCTGCGCCAGCCCAGAGGGATGGGCTTCTGCCCCCCGCCGGTGTCCTCAGAGACTCCCTGCCCACTGGCTTGTTCCAAAGAAGGGACGCACATTTCTTGAGCGCTCTCAGGCTCTCTGGTGTCCCAACAGTCAGAGCTCCTCAGTGACTCATGGGAGCTCTTTGCTAATGAGTGATGGCATCAGTTATGGAATTTCTTCACTGCTTTCTGAAGGTTGGCGTAAAAGCCAGCCATGCTGCGGGGGAAGAAGGAGTCCACCACGTTCCGTGGGAGGTAGCCGCTGAGGTCGGTCTGGAAGAACGTGATCAGCTTGGTCTTGCCCGGCTCCCTGCGAAGGCAAGAGCAGAGCTGGATCATGAGTCTGCTGTGGACGAGCTGGGGACAAGCACCGGGGCAGGCCAGGACAGCCGCCTCCATAGACACGGCCACCCACAGGGACCACATCTAATCCTTAGCTGGATGCACCGCCCAGGGGATCCCCCTGGACCTGCTTATTCTCAGGGTGGAAACACGTTCTCTCGTGGGTATATCCCACAGCCCCTCCAGGCCTCACGCAGGGAGAAGTCCCTGCTTCCAGCCACAGACGCAGTTCATGCTCTCTGATTCATTCAGCAAATGCCTTCGGAGAACTCCCTCTGCACCAGGCCCTGGGAGAAACAAACAGAGGGTGCTCTCCATCTACTCGGGGTCTGAGACCAGCGTGACGTGTGACGTGTGACACTGCAGCAGACCCCCTGTGGAGGCTGGTACAGACTTATAATACACCTGATGTGAAAGAGGGCGGTAAAAATGGGTAAACAATGCCACTCTTTTCATTATTTTCTGTTTTGAAAAATATAGCTATTCTCCATAAAAAATGTTATTTATGTTAAAATGTAATACATTTTTATTACGATATTAAAATAAATGTGTAAAGAATTTCCAAATTTTTATTTAAAATTCACGAAATAATGACAGATACAAACCACTTGAACAGAAGCCCCCTGGAAGCCCTCCATTATAGTCAGGGGTGTTATGAACCCTTAGGTTGAAATTTTGAGAACTGACAAATAACTTGAGCACGTGTGGGGGGGACTTTGGCCAGGGGGTGGCTGATGGCCAGAGTGGGAAGGGACGTGGTGCAGTTGTGTCATCATAGCTTACTGCAACCTCAAACTCCTGGGCTCAAGCAATCCTTCTGCGTCAGCTACTGAGCAGCTGGGACTACAGGTGCCTGCCACCATGCTGGGCTGATTATTTCTCTCTTTAGTAGAGATTGGTCTCACTCTTTCTCAGGCTGGCCTCAAACTCCCGAGATTAAGTGGTCCTCCCACCTCAGCCTCCCAGAGTGTTAGGAGGAAAGGTGTGAGCCACTGAGCCAAAGCAGAAAGCTTTACTGAGAACAGAAAGTGTTTTTAATCAAATGGATGACAGTTGAAAGAGTTGAGTTAAAAGCTCCACATTAGTTGAGTTGTGGGACCTCGGCGACCCCCTCTACAAAGACTACACAATCACCTTTGCTACCTGGCATGAAGCATGATGGTACTCTTTCTATTGGACGGGCCGCCTAAAAGAAGGTAGCCATACCATTCAGCCCCTGAGAAGAAAGGGCTTAAGCTCTTATCCCGAACACTCCTTTCCCGCGGACCCAGCGCCACTGAAAGAAGAGTCTCAGCGCCTGCCTCAGGTGGGAAGGACAAGAAAACGAGGCAGATGGTCAGTGCCCTCAACCCCAGCCAGGGGATCTGGGGCAGCCATGTATTGAGGGGACCGAGTGTGACTATGTGCACGCATGCATCAGGCAACAGCTATGCTATTTTCAAGCTCAAAATTTTGTTATGTTTAAGAAAAATCTTTCACAAGATGGTTGCAAAGCTAGCTTAGCAAAGCGTGTTACTCAGAGGTGCGGGGTCTGGACGTGGTGGAATCCTGTGGCACCACGGCCCACCCCTGGGGCTGGTGTGGTGAAAGCATGACCCCCTCCCTTCCTGGGACCTGTACCGGGCCTACAGGGAACGCCAGGACACACTCATAGCAATTTCATTCACTATCAACTAGGGTGGTTCCCCGGATAAACTAGTGACCTTAGATTCATTAGACAGAAGTTCCGGGCAGAAACCTGTCCACGTGTGGGAAGAAATGAGCTCAGCTCTGAGGCTGGCCCATAGTGTGGTCTCAGAATCATTGTTTAGCTCTGAGCTCCATTCCGTTCCTTGTTAGGGAGCCCCAGTCACAGTGTAGAATGTGAGTGGGGACAGCTATGCTCACAGCCACTTCAGGCTGGTGTTCAGAGAACACTCGGAGCTGACACCATACAGCCAACCGCCTCACCTTTGACGCTAGACACATACATCACTTAACCTCCCAAACCTCAGTTTTCTCATCTGCTAAATGGGACTATGATATTTGCCTCATCTACTTTACAGGGCTGGAGGGAGCCCCCAAATAACAAGAGTAACACATCCCCACGATTCTTTCCCATGTGCCAGGGACTTTCACATGTTATCCACCGATGTGCATGTGGGAAAGCGTTTTGTAAAATCAAGCTCTAAGGAGTTTTAAGGCATTTTTATTGTGAGTCATAGTCCAAGTGCCCTTCTGGACTCCACGTCCCCACAGGGAAGCCACGGTGAGGTCTGAGGCAAGCACCTCAATGCAGGACGTGATCCTTACCCTGGCAGCGGCTCACAGAAGCATCCACAAGGGTGGTTAAATCCTCTCACAAAACCTGGCTTCGGGGGCGACAAGGGATGCTCCACATGGGTAGCTGAAAGACACACGGATAGCCAGTGAGCTACAACTTCAGAGCCCAGCCACGGCCACTGGAGGGCCACGGAGCCCAGGAGGCAGCGGGGGACCCTGCTACCCCCACCCCACTGCCCCTTACACTCACTCACACGCTCTCGCACTCACACCCATGCACAAACTCACACGCGTCCATGCGTATACGCACGTACTCCAGCACACAGCTTTCCCAAGCCTGCCAGAATTTATCAAAAAGAACATTACAGAATGCAATGTTTGGGGGTGGGAAAAGGCAGGTGTCCTTCTCAAATCCTCAGAAGTGTGATATGGCCACCTATTCTCCCAAATGGAAGAATCAGAGGCAGGGGCTGTGCAGGGCAGGGGCTGAGCTCCTTGCTGGGCAGGGGCTGTGCAGGGCAGGGGCTGAGCTCCTTGCTGGGCAGGGGCTGTGCAGGGCAGGGGCTGTGCAGGGCAGGGGTTGAGCTCTTTGCTGGGCAGGGGCTGTGCAGGGCAGGGGCTGAGCTCCTTGCTGGGCAGGGGCTGTGCAGGGCAGGGGCTGTGCAGGGCAGGGGCTGTGCAGGGCAGGGGCTGAGCTCCTATCTGGGCAGGCAAGGGCAGACACACCCCCCTTCACAGGAAGACCCTCCCACAGATGTGGTATTCACATCCGAGCACACAGAGGTTCCATGCGACCCAACACACACACATATCTACGGCACAAACTATGAGCCTCAGCAGGAATAAAAAGGGGCGCTGAGAAAATCTGCGATTTAAAAATAAAATTACTGGCACGAGGACTCTCTCGCCTCAGTCCCTATGGCACAGAATCCCCGCAAGCCCGACAAGGCAAGGCACACACAAATTCTTTTTCTGGTCATTTCTACAGGCTCAGCTTTCCTGGAGGAACAGAGGAGTACAGAAGAGAGGGCCCGGCACCCCAGGAGCGCCCGGTGGCGCCTCCGGCCCACACTCACCGTTGGAACTAATGGTCCCGTCCTCATACTTCCTGATCAGCACCAGGTCCACAAAATCTCTGGGAGAAATGAGCTTCATGGCGGCCGAGGGGGTGGAGGTTCTGCTTACGCACAGTGTCTGCCAGAGTAAGGGGTATGCAGCTGTGCACAGGCAGCACCTTCTCCCTGCTCCAACCCCCAGGCTTTGGGAAAGGTACAGGCACTAACAATAGGGTGGCCCCGTGATCTGGAGCCCCCAGAGTGAGGCTTCTGTGGAACAGCTAAGCACTACGGACACTCATTCCATTTATAAAGTCCTGGGCTGTGACGGGGCTGGCCCTGCTGTATGGACCAGGGCCACACTGAGGTAAGAACTGTCATTTATTGAATAAAAGCCTGGCTGGACAAAGCTTGCAGCTGTGCCCTAACCCTGAGAATAGGTTTCATTAAGCCATTTGACAGATGAAGCTGAGGCTTAGAAAGATGAAGAAACTTAGCACAAGGCTCACGGTGGAGCTGGAATTTGAGGAGCGCAGGGAGTAGGGAGACGTGAGAGAGGCCCCCCCATCAAGGCCGACCCTGCACTTCCTCAACCTCCTCAGATGCTGTGTGGCAGGCAGCTCTCTAGTTTCACGCTGGCCCTGGCCCTGGGAAGGAGCACCTGAACCTCACTCAAACTCAGACTATCCCAGCAGTCCAGTCTCCCACTTTGCAAACCAAGGACACCCCAAATCTGCCCTGTGCCCATCCCACTACACGCCTCCTGTGGGAGAGCAGGGCCAAGGTGTCCTCAAGTTCATGGGACCATCCTGGGGAGACGTCCACCCACCCATAAGCCATCCATCCATCCACACATCCATCTATCTGTCCATCCGTCCATCTGTCATCCATCCGTCCGTCTGTCATCCATCCATCCATCCATCCACATATCCATCTGTGCACACATCCATCCATCCACTCACCCATCCATTATCCATCCATCCATCCATGCACACACCCATCCATCCACCCATCCATCATCCATCCATCCATTCACTCACCCATCCATTATCCATCCATCCATCCACCCATCCATCCATTCACACCTCCATCCATCCGTTCACTCACCCATCCATTATCCAACCATCCACACATCCATCCATCCATCCATCTATTCACTCACCCATCCATTTTCCATCCACCTATCATCCATCCATCCATCCATTCATCCATCCGTCCACTCATCCATCCACACATCCATCCATCCATCCATCCATCCATTCACTCACACATCTATCATCCATCCATCCAAACATCCATGCATCCATCTATTCATACATCCACACATCCATGCATCCATCATCCGTCCATCCATGCATCCATCCATCCATCCATCCACTCACCCATCCATCATCAATCCATCCACACATCCATCCATCCATTCACTCACCCATCCATTATCCATCCACACATCCATCCATCCATTCACTCACCCATCCATCATCCATCCATCCATCTATTCACTCACCCATCCATCATCCATCCATCCATTCACTCACCCATCCATCATTTATCCATTCACTCACCCATCCATCATCCATCCATCCACACATCCATCCATCCATTCGCTCACCCATCCATTATCCATCCACACATCCATCCATCCATTCACTCACCCATCCATCATCCATCCATCCATCCATTCACTCACCCATCCATCATCCATCCATCCATTCACTCACCCATCCATCATTTATCCATCCATTCACTCACCCATCCATCATCCATCCATCCACACATCCATCCATCATCCAACCATCCATCCATTCACTCACCCATCCATCATCCATCCATCCATCCATTCACACATCCATCCATCCACACACCCATCCATCGTCCATCCATCCATCGATCCATCCATATACCCATCCATCATCCATCCATCTGTCCACATATCCATTATCCATCCATCCACATATCTATCCATCCATCCATTCACTCACCCATCCATCATCCATCCATCCATCCACACACCCATCTACCAGACACCCTTCCATCCACACATTTGCCCATTTATTTATCTGTCATCTACCTGTTAGAGAATTATAATATTTAAGGTTTATCAACATCATGCTGACAAATGTCAGTCTGTGAGGAAGGTCCCTTTCTCCAGATTTTCAATGTTTCACTGAATGATAAGTAGCTACCACTTGTCAGTTTCTCCTCTACCTTTTTGTCAACCTGAGCTCACCTGTGAGCTGTCTGTGCTTTTCCTCCTTTTCATAGTTCAGGTCTAAAAAAGGCTGTATATTTCTGGTAAGAAGTTATATCTTTTCATGGACATGTGAACTAATTTTTAAAAAGAGCACTCATTCCTCTCAAGGAGAGAGGCAAAACACAGCAGAACATCTGTAAGTTGACTGCCCAGTGGACTGTAACAAACTGGTCAACATGCAGAGTTAGTCAACATAAGGAACTAGGCCTGCTGTGCTGATACATACATGTGTTGTATGTCTGATCTATGAAAATTAGTTCACCTTAAGGAGGTGGTCAGAGTAAGGTGGTGGTTAGCTATGGAGGCCCTACAGTATTTAACTTTTTGGGTTTAACAGTTCAACAAAATTCATAATATAATTATATCATTTTAATGAATTATTATCATACTTTAATCCAGATTTTTTAAAAACTTAGAGTCTTATGGCTATAGGAAATACAGGATTTTCTTTCTTTTTTTTTTTTTAGAGACAGGGTCTTTCACTTTGTTACCTTTGGTAGAGTGCTGTAGCATCACAGCTCACAGCACCCTCCAGCTCTTGGGGTTAAGCGATTTTCTTGCCTCAGCCTCCTGAGTAGCTGGGACTACAGGCACCCGCCACAACGCCTGGCTATTTTTTTGTTGCAGTTTGGCCAGGGCCAGGTTCGAACCCGCCACTCTCAGTATATGGGGCCAGTACCCTATTCACTGAGCTGCATGTTGCCGCCCAACACGATTTTCTTAAAAGCTAGTTTCTATGTGTATGCATGTTTATGATGCAGTATGATGACTTTCAAGAATAAACATGTATTATATTAGGGTAAAATTCAGAGGGTTGTGTGGAATGGAAATTTATGCTCAAGGAAAATAATTATATATAGTTTCTGACTACGTAAGAAAATTGGCTCATGTATTCTTAAGATGGGTGATAATAAATAAAAGTTCACATATTTTATGGATATCTCTAAAAATGATGCCATTGTTTTGTTCAAAGCTGACAGAATTATTACATGTCAAAAATGACATGCTCTGCAACTTGTGAAAATGCAGCTATCAACAACCCGGGGAATGTTAACCGGATGTGTAGGGGATGTTGTATCATTTCTTAGGAATCTTTTAGATGGACATAAGCAAAAAGTTTGAAGACTCTTGCACCACAGGACTCCCTGGAGGAGGGCAGGGTACCTGGGGCTCTGGGGCTGATACTGGCCCGGCCTCCAGGGAAGTGGCTGCCAGGGATTGAAGGGTCAGCAGCCTCACACAGGGAATGGGCATGCCCCCTCTAAAGACAAACTGGGTTTCCAGAGGAGAGAGACCCTCTCTAAGCCCAGCATCATCCATTTAACCCCACTGCCAAGCTAGGATGAAGGGGAGAACTGGCATCAAAGCAGAATGCAGCATAGCTATATATAGTCCTACCAACCTGTGGCGGTGGGGAGGTTGCTAAGCAACAATGAGGAAAGCACATCACTCCCAGGGCCTCTAAGCACTTGTGTCTCCAGGACCCAGAACTGGAGCTGGGATGAAGGCATGAGGTCAGAAGTTGATTCTCTGGCTCTCTGGGAGGTCACACCTCTAAAGGCTGAGAGCCTGGAATTGTGGAGTCACCAGCCCACTCTCAACTCCCCCTGTGCCACTTGTTACCTGTGGGAACTTGGGTATGTCTCTTTACCTCTGTCCAACACTTTCTTTTCCCCAGCATTTCAAAGTACTTTGAGCTTGTAGCATCGTGTAAAATGCCTAAGTGCTATCGTTTAATCATGACTATGGCAGCTCAGGTTTCTCGCTATAATTTTCCAGGCCTTTCATTCTCTCTCAGGTGCCACTACTTGCTGTATGGACACAAAGGAATGCAGACATACTACAAAGATTCAGCCCCTTTTATCTTCAAGAAGAAAATTCTACATACGGTCCTGTTAGCACAGTTGTATTATGGTTTAAAGGACATTCTCCTGTGTTTCCTCAATGTCAATCATTTGTGTATAATTATTTGCATCCTCTTTTTTAGAGGGGGCTGTCTCTGGTACACTGTTGTTCTCTAAATGTGCTTGCTTTTTAAAACTTAGATAAGTTGGTTATGAAAGGAAGTTATTTTACTATTAGAAATGGAAAAAAGAACCACTTTCCCTAAGTTAAAGAGAACTGCAAAATATAAACCCCAAGGGATTATTAGATTCTAATTCTGAGCCTGAGGCCAGCTTTATTTCGCTATAAAGAAGGTTGCCAAGGGTTAAAACTGGCTGCAAAGGCACCTACCTGGGACTCTATACCCTTCAAGTTACCAAAGAGATTAAGAAATGAAACAGGGTAACCTCCTCACTACGGGACTCAATTTCAGCTTTGATTGATACAGACCTAAAATCACCTTATAGACCCCAGGGATATGTGCCTCGTCCTTCAGGTACAGTGACATCAGCTCCTGTGAGAATGAACTAAGAATGAACTGAAATGTAAATTCATGGTCAAGGCTAAGCAGAGCGGCTCCTCCAGATCCAGATTCGGCAGTGGAGAGCTCTTGCTTGAGGTTTCACAACCATCTGTGTAAACACCCAGAAGTGTGCTGGGCCACAGATGTCAAAATCAAGACACTATTTAAAGTGAACAGGTCAGCAAGGGAACTTGCTTATTGGTTTTGGTTATTCCTTGTTTTCCTGAACTTCTGTAAACAAAACGAGGGAGGATCTAAAAAGTATAGAGGACACGAAGACAGACCCCCACTGCGGAAGGTGGTAGCCACCAGCTCCATGTGGCTATTTTAAATTTACCTTTCATTAATCAGATTTAAATAGAATTAACAAGATTCATTTCTTTAAACTAGCCACCTTCATATAGGGCATTTCCTTCATCTCAGAAAGTTCTACTGGACATTGCTGGTCTGGATGGGCCCTGCCCCATAGCTGACTCATGGGGCAGGGCTCTCTCAATTCATTAGCACGGCCCCATCAAGGGGCAGAATTTCAAACTATAGGTGATGGGCCAAATCCAGGCACTGCCTCAGTATCCTCAGAGCCCAGGGTCACCTGCATTTCCTTATCAGCTGCTGTATCTTATTGGCTGTTTAGAACTTCTCTCCCTCTCTCTGCATTATGCTATTTTTCTACCTGTACATGGACCCAGGCGGGTTTCAGTGTTGCAAGCAGTAGGCAGCCTGTGGTTGCCAAAAGGTGTGACAGGCCCCCTCCAGAGGGGACAGGGTCAGGTAACTACAGCAGGGCCCAGACAATGTGCTTAGATAACATAGTCAGAAAAACTTACATCAGTGATGCTTTGGATAATTTCAAAACTGTCCACATTCTCATCCCACTTCTCCCGCAGGCCCCCAGCAGCCGGCTTTACACAGTCCCACACCTCCTCGGGTGTCCCCAACACAACGCCTTCGCCTCGGTACCTGGAGCAAGCACAAAAAACGTAATTTGATCCCAAGGCATCAGTCAAGTGTGTTCATCTTGGGGTTACAGATAAGCACAAGAGGGTAGACCATGCCATGTCTGTTACTGCTTTTTAGGAAGGACCTGCAGAGAAGGTACTGGAACTTATTAGCCCACCTCCCCCCAACCCAGCCTGCAGAAATGATGGTAAGCTTTCACAAGAATATGATTTGCTGGAAATAATTTAGTTAAGAAAAGAAGTTAATGCATTTCTGGAAGATAATTGGCAAGGTGATCACAGGTTGCTAGGGCTGATTATAGGAAGCAAACTCACAGAAACCCCAGGCAGGGTGAGGCATCTCTGATAAGCTTAGAACAAGGCATGCACTTACAGGTTCCCTGGAAACTCCACAGATGGCCTCCAGGAAACTGAAACTCCATTCTGTCAAAAGGCACAGAACCACAGGAGAATTTTAGAGCTAGAAGTGCTCTGAGGATCACCTGACTCAATCCTCTGTTTTACAGAAGAGGGGTCCAAGGCCTCAAGAGATGCAATCTCCAAGGCAGTCCAGACTCACACAGGACAGAGCTGGAACCAGTCCTGGACAAACCTGTCCACACAGCAGAATGCAATAAAGAAAGAGATCTTAACTGGCTGAGTCCAAGAGCTGTGGGTGGCTTTCAAATCACCTTAAAAGCAACCACGCCAACCATTTAGCTTTGCTAGCCAATTTAGGGCTATTTGTTAAAAATCACAAGGTTGAGTAAACAAAACTACGTCCAGGCTATCCTCCGGGAACAACAAAGACAGGGGCTCTTGCTACAATGAACACAGACAGCAAAGGCTTCCAAGCCAAGCCAGGCAGGTGACCTTGGACAAGTCGCTCAATAAAAGGAACTGATAACTCACTTCCTGGGGTCTTGTTAGCACAACAGGCCCAATCTTTTTAAAAAGACAACACTGCCCAGTGGAATCCCTGTCAATCTCCTTGGGAGTACTGGGAGGTAGAAATCAGCGCGGAGAGGAGTCTGGGGAGCTTCTGGGTCCTGCAAAGTCTCGGGAACCACTTCCCGCCCAGCTGCTCACTCACGCTTTCCCGGCATATCTTCCAGCCTGACGCGTCTCGCCGGTACTGGAGCACCTTCTCCGCCACAGCCTCGCTGATCTGAGCGGCCAGCGCCGGGTCCATCGCGCCGCGAGTGAACAAGGCTGAAGGGTCGCGGGTGGCAGAGGTGGCTCTGCAGCTGGCGCTGGATCCAGGCGGCCCGAAGGCCGGAGTTCTGGGCGGGGCTACGTGGGCGGGGCCCGTAGCCCCGCCCCAAGCCCCGCCCTAGAGTACCCGCCCCCTATCTCGGATTGGTCCTATCCCTCAGACGAATCCCGCCCCTCCCTGAGACTGGCAGGGCCGCCCTGAGAGCGCGGAGCTGGGATCGGCCCGGCGGGTCAACGTCCGGGAGGTCCCGGGCGCTCCAGGCAAAGTTTTGCAGCCTCCGCTCCGCTCTGTCCGGGTCTGGGCGGGGCTCTGCAGCACTGCGACTCTGAAATGGCCATTGACGGAGGCTGAGTGGGCCCGCCACATCACCAACAACGTCATAGGTTTGATTAGGAAGAGTGCACCGAGGCAGCAGGACGGTGGGGCCCTTTGCATCAGAAATAACCTTCTCCGGAGGGTGGAGGAGGATGCAGCGTGGACACAGGATGCCAGTTAGGGGACTGCGGCGACAGTGGGAGACGTGTGTGGGCGAGTGCAGGCGGAGAGAAGAGTGCTGAGAACACAGAAGGTGGAGGTCTCAGGGACTGGTTGTGAGGCTCGCGGAGGAGGAAGCGCCCTGACATGGGGAAGAGAGAGGCTTGAGCGGGAGACTGAGACTTCAGTTCTGGACACGCTAAGTGGGAGGGCCCCGAGGGGAGAAATGGGGACAGCGCTGCTGTCGCTGACGTCTGGGAAGGGCCGGAGTTGTGAGTGCTGGTGGGCTGGACCTGGGGAGGGCCTGGGGTCGCATCTTCCAGTGCGGGTGGCAAGGCCAGCCTCAGTTTCCTCCTCTAACCAGCTAAATCTTTGAAGAAGTCAATACTGATATCTGTGTGTGTGCTTATGTTTTTGTTTTTGTGTGAGTGTGTTCTTTGGTCTCCTTTAAAGTTTTGAAAGCCATGTTTGGAAGAGTAGTGCAAACAAAATGTTTTTGGAAGTCCTGTTTACATGTGCTGGGCTGCCAGGCTGTGAAGAAGATTTAGGGAGATCAAGGCCTAATTGACACTTTCATACAGTGTGGTTTGGGGCAAGTCACTTAGGCTCTTTGAGGTTCAGCTTACTCCAAGGTGGAATGAGATAATAATAAATGTTCCCCATGCCCCTGTGAAGAGCAAGTGTGGTAATGTGTATGAATACTCCTAGGACCCATAAATGATGAGACTGATAAGCCAACCACATTTTAAAAGTGAAGCATATTGAAATAGCATAAAAAGTTCGAGAATAATCTGAGAAAACTCTAGGACATATTTTAACCCAAAGTAAGTTTTCTTGTGTTTTTTTGAGACAGGGCCTCAAGCTGTCACCCTGGATAGAGTGCTGTGGCATCACAGCTCACAGCAACTTCCAATTCCTGGGCTTAAGCGAGTCTCTTGCCTCCACCTCCCAAGTAGCTGGGACTACAGACGCCCGCCACAACGCCCGGCCATATTTTTGGTTGCAGCCGTCATTGTTGTTTGGTGGGCCCCGGCTGGATTTGAACCGGCCAGCTCAGGTGTACGTGGCTGGTGTCTTAGCCCGTTGAGCCACAGGCGCTGAGCCCCAAAGTAAGTTTTCTTATTGATCAAAATACTCTTACAAATATTTAAGACATTTTATCTACCCTGTAGATAAAAAGAAGGTATCATACGTGGATTTGCCACTTTGTAAAAGTAAACAAACATGGCTAGAAAAGACATAAAAAGATGCAGAACCTCACTCATAGGGAATTAAAAATTAAGATGAGGAGAGACTTTTTTCACCTATCTAATGGACAAACATGAAGAAGTTTGTGAATACCCTGTGTTGGCAAGGGTGTGGAGAAGTAGTTGTTCATAGACATTGTGGATGAGAGTTTAAATTTATGCAACCTTCTGAGAGCAACATAACTGCATATATTAAAATGTTACTCTGTTAGTCCCTTTACCCAACAACTCCTCCTGCAGAAGGATGCATAACATTGGTCTTAACAATTGGAGGCAACCTATGTATGAATGTATTAAGACAAAGTAGCAGGCTGTCCCTTTAGTGAAACCGTATGTAGCCATCAAGGTAATGTAGCACAAATGAAGGAAGGTGGAGCTGGGTCAGACAGGAAAGGCTCAGAGGAGCCCAGGCACAGAGTGAATCTGGTAACAAGATTTACTATGAGTAGACTATTCTAATCAAATGGAGTTTTTTCTCTATAAAGAAAATGAATGAGATTTAAAGCTTAACTAAATATTATTTAAGTTCTTACCCTTTCCCAATAAAATGGTGTGAATGTTCTCTTCCCAACAAGGAAACATATCATTTTCTGTCTATCTATCTATTATATATATGTATATATATAATAACAAATATTTTATATATATATATATCTTTAAGTCAAAAAAAAAAAAAAAACAATCGAAGGGCAGCCACATTCTGGATAGGAAAGTCCATGCTCCAGTCAGATGCCTGGGTTCAACTGCCAGCAGTACTACTTAGTAGCCATGACCTTGGAAAGTAACTGATCATTCCAGTTTTGGCATCCTGTTCTGGAAAGTGAGAAAAATAACTCATAGGGTTAATGTGTGGGTCAAATGATTTAACAAATGAATAGCCATTAGAATGGAGCTTGGCATACAGTAAATATTTATATATAATACCATATATGTTTTATTATTTATATATCTTGAGTAAGAAAGAGAAAGTAACTAGAGATGTGTTTGTATATGTTTGTATGTTTATGTATATTATATAGGTATATGTTTAGAATAGTTACTTTTTTTTTTTTTTTTTTTTGCAGTTTTTGGCCGAGGCTGGGTTTGAACCCACCACCTCTGGCATATGGGGCCGGTCCTGACTCCTTCGAGCCACAGGCGCTGCCCTACTATTATATTTTATTTTAGACAAGGTCTTGTTCTGTTGCACTAGAGTGATCATAGCTCACAGCAACCTCAAATTCTTGGGCTCAAACCATCCTCCTACCTCAGCCTCCTAAGTTGCTGGGACTACAGAAGTATCCCACCACACTTAGTTAATTTTTTGTAGAGGCTGTTATGTCCCTATGTTGCACAGACTGGTTTCAAACTCCTGGATTCAAGCAAGCTTGCCTTGGCTTTCCAAAATGCTAGCATTATAGGTATGGGAAACCAGGCCTCATCTAAGTCTAGAGTATTCACTTTTAGAAAAGAATGGAATAAACTGTTAACAGTGGAGAGTAATGCCAAAGGATATTTCCTTTTCATTTTATATCATCATATACTGTTTAATTATTTTACTTAGACATAGGACATTTTAAATTAAAAAAACAAAAAGCCTGTTTAAAATTCAGCGTAGAGTATTTCTCTGAAGCACTAACTTTGAGACCCTCTCGGGCTACAGTCCATTGAAACTTTGGGCACAAAACACTGTGAAAACGAAGCTGAAGGAAAGCAAGTCTTGCGGTAGAAAGTGACTTTTGTTAGACATCAAACATTGAAGAGATTATTGTACTTATCAAGACAGAGCATGCGCCATGGGCTTTAAAAGTCTCTTTAGCACCTATAAAAGCATTTAATCTTTGTTCCCAGAAAACGGGCAATCCTGGATATACAAAATACACTGTATTTGGAAAGGCAAACTGTTTGTCCCCAAGGCCTGTGACAACTGGCAATAGGAGAAGGTGAAGTCAGGCTGATTTAGAGAAGGCACTGATCTGTTTTGTCAATGGAGGCCGGCGCAGAGGAGGGCCAGCAGCTGGTAGGAGCTGGGGGTAGGTGGGAGCTACCTTTGCAGCAGCCGTGGGGGCCTAGAGCAGGGATCTGTTTTGCAATCTGCTTGAGTTCAGAGCTGATGGAGAAGGAGAGATGACAACTCTGGAGAGTCTATTGATCCTACAAGGTCCTTAGTGCTCTGGGTCACTCAGTTGTCCACATCAGACCTCAGAGAAGTTCAAGTTGAATTTTAAATAGGTGTGTATGGGGGTAGGAAGCCTGGTAATGTCTAACCCAGGCATCCTCAAACTTTTTAAACAGGGGGCCAATTCACTGTCTCTCAGACCGTTGGAGGGCCGGACCATAGTTTAAAAAAAAAAACAAAACCATGAACAAATTCCTATGCACACTGCACATACCTTATTTTGAAGTGAAAAACAAAATGGGAACAGATACAATTCACAGTGAAGCATGTGGCCCGCGGGCCGTAGTTTGAGGACCCCTGGTCTAACCCAATCCAAGACCACACCATAGAAGCGATGGGCAAGTGTCCAAGTGGTTATGTCTTAACAGGCAAGAAGAGACAGTGTCTGCATTCCACTTAGATGCTGGATGGAGAACTGTGTGGGTGTTTAACTGAGTTGGCTCAGGAGGTGCTGTGGATGCTACGCACCTGACATGTGTGTGCTTATCGCTTACTTATTACTCTGTACTTCTTGCCACTGTCCTATGCCCTTTATCTCTATCGGGCCATTTACCCCTCACCCTGATACCATAGCATGAGGTAGAGCCGGCCCCCTGTATATTGCTGGTTAAGAAAATGAGGATCACACTGGGTGTCCAACAGTAAGTGACAGAGCTGTTTCAGACTTCCAGTGTCTATTTCCAAAGGTCCTGTGTTTACTCATCTGCTTTACTACCTCCTGCTTCCTGAGTACATGCAGTGTTTACCCTGAAATGTGAGAACATGAAGATCCCCCCAGCCTGTAGCCGCTGCGAAACAGGGAAGCACGTGGGTGCGCACAGTGGGTGCGCACAGAGCGGCTGGCCGTGCTGCCTTAGCTGGGGAAGCTTGTCTTTCAGAGATTTGCAGCAACCTCTTCCCTAAATTTCCTGGCATTTATGAATTCTGAAACATGTGGAGTGACTAAGGGAAGCCTAAGATATTTACTAAACTCCTCCTACCAAGAGGAATTCACCCTTCATATTGAATGGGTACAATTGTCTGATTCTGACTCTCGAGCGGAATTCATTGTCGGTGTTTTTCGGAGAGATTTTTAATAATACTGTGGATCATGTCTTCATTAATAGTCTTCTCAAAGAGCAGAGATGCACTCCTCCACACCATGGTTCGTCACTAAAGCACAAAGCAGTCTTGTGAAACCGCAGTTACGCAAAGGCAGTTTGACTGCGTAGGTTTGAAGCTTTCTGTTGGGCAACTTAGTTAAGGGTTAGAGTTCAGGGAATGGAGAGGAATGACTGAATAGCAGGCAGTGCTTTGGCCAGAAGCTTTATGGGTCTCTGTTCGTGGTGAGGGTGGCTCCTGTCAGTAGAAATGTGAGCAGAGGGGTTGAACAGGCCGTTAATTCACAGAGGAAGAAATGCAATTGACCTGTCAACTTAAGGAAAGAGCCCGACAATAAAAAATGCAAGTTCATCAAAATAAGGTGGTGTCGTTTCTTGTTGTTGTTGTTAAATCGGATTGGTAATAATGATTTGTGTCAATGTCAAGCCTTGGAGAGGATGGAAGAAAAGTGGCTATCCTCAGTCACTGCAGAGGGAGCGTACACAGGGTGGGGGGTCTGGACTCAGGAAGACAAATAATGAACATGCTCCTCCTTCCTGAGTACGGGTTGCTCTATTAGGACAACCAGTAGCCATTTCTAAGTAAACTCTGGCACAAGTGCACCAGAAAAACACATAAACATGTTTAGGGTAACACTAGTAGAAAAGAAGTGGAAATAATTTCAATGTCCATCATTAAGAATATGGATAAAGATTATGTAGTTTATTATGTAGTTTATTCATACGATGAACTACTACTGAGCAGTTGTAATGGGTGAGTCTGATCTACATATTTCTTTGATAGACATGGAAAACATGAATACACAGTCATACAGTACAATTGTAAAATGCGCTTACATATTGTTGGCGATGCTTACACACATGCCGTGCATTTACACACATGTAACACAGTCGCTATAAACAATTGACCAAGTGGATGGTGTGAGGAGACTGAGACTTAGTGTGAGGATTAGGGTGGGCTTTCATTAGCTCTGTAATATTTTGTTTATTACTAATAATAAAATGGGTAGATGGAAATAAAAAACAATTCCATTTCAACCATTGATGACCCTGATCGTGGAACCTTGGTGCTTGTCACACTAGTATTTGCACTATTCTATGAGTCTTATGAATTTCTTTCTTTCTTTTTTTTTTTTTTTTAGTGACATTTTCTAACTTTATCGCCCTTGGTAGAGTGCCGTGGTGTCACACAGCTCACAGCAACCTCCAACTCCTGGGCTTAGGAGATTCTCTTGCCTCAGCCTCCGGAGTAGCTGGGACTACAGGTGCCCCCCACAACGCCCAGCTATTTTTTTTTTTTTTTTTTGCAGTTCAGCTTAGGCCGGGTTTGAACCTGCCACCTTTGGTATATGGGGCCAGTGCCTTACTCGATGAGTCACAGGCGCCGCCCTATGAGTCTTATAAATTTCTCCAAATTAAAGACATGACCTAATGTAAGTGTCAGCGTGGGTGCCAGCCGTGCTGCTCACTGAAGGGTGATACTCATGCTTTGAGCCCCGGGCATGCATCAGCCACGCTCAGGTCTTCTCAGGAATGTCTCGGTGCTGCTTGTCCTTGAGTCCTGGTGGGGAGTGCCTCGTCACTGCCAAAGGTGCGCCCACAGGTGCAACAATGCCTGGGACAGAACCTTCTTCCTGCAACCCCCATCATTCCCATGGCATTGTAGAGCATTTACTCTTGAGTAGACTATAGCCTGTTGGATTTACCAAGGCAGAATATGTGTATTCCTTTTCATAGATTTGGGGACGTATGTTAATCTGTGTGTACTTTTTAAATGGCACTATTTATACTGAACTTTTCTTTCTGATCATAATTGGTAACAAATCTTGGAATATACTCCTGTGACCGTGTCATTTGCAATTCATTCATTAATACAGTTTATTAATTGAGTCATTTACCCATTCGGATCCAGCTAATATTTATTCAGTCTTTGTGGCAGGGCTCCAAGATTGCTGCCTCCTGTTCCCCACGCCCTCCCCTGTAATGTGCCAGAATTGGGAGTTTGATGAGATTTTACTCCCAGGTATAGTGAAGGTGAAGATACAATTTTAAAGATATAATTAAGATTCCTGGTCAGATAATTTTGAATTAATCAAAAGGGAGATTATCCATGTGGCCGGACCATTATAATCAGATGATCCCTTCTTAAAAGAGAGTTAAGCCATCCCTGGAAAAAGAGATTTGAAACTGAAGAGCTGCTCTCTGCTGGCTTGGGAGACATAGGCCATGCTGTGGGGAGGGGCCACACGGCAGGGAAATGTGGGCATCCTCCAGGGGCTGAGGGCCGCATTCCTGGAATCTCAAGGCAATGAATTCTGCCAACAATCACAGGAGCTTCAAATCTCAGATAAGATGCCAACTCTGTGGATGCCTAGATGACAGCCCAGTGAGACCTAGGGATCCAGCTAAGCTGGGCCCTGAATGCTGTCCCTTGGAAACTGTGACATGACCGACATGTGTTCTTTTAAGCCACTAACTTTGTTGTGAAACAATAGCAAATGATCACAGCATCTATTATACGTCAGTTAACGAATGGGGGATGCAAAAATGAATGAAATACCATTCCTGCTCCAAAGACAGTCTGGTGAAGGGGACAGAAATGTCAAAAAGACACAATGTAGAGTGAAAAGAGTTATTATGGAAATATGAATCAGGGTGCACTCCTGGTTAACCACAGAAATTGGACACAAACTGCTGCCCAAACCCTGCATAATGCCAGTAAAGGGACAAAAGGCTGTCAGCTCATGAAGGGGAAGGTGACGTGGAGAGGTGAAAGGCAGCTTCTTCTCTGGACAGATCGGCTGGGAGGTGCAAACCTGGCATTTTCTGTGCCTGTGAATTCCTCCCCCACCTACCACATGGAGGAAGCCTGTTGGCAGTGGGAGAAAATGAGGTCAAGAAACAGAAATAGAGCAGAGAAGTCACAGAGATATTCCTGGGATGTTTGATGCCTGGGCTACAGCTGGCCCGGGTCCAGCTCAGTCCCCAGGGGTCCGCTTTTCACTTAAACCAACAAACCTCAAGGGTAAACCTTGGGTTATTTCCAGTCTAAGTGTCCTGGCAAATTGACTCAGATAGATTAGTAAACAGGAAAAAATAAGCTCTCGATAAATTCCAGTTACTCCCGTCATCACTAAGCTGACTATGCCTACCGACTAAGCATTGCCAAATCCTTAAGGGCTACCACCTAATTTCGAGGTGCGTAATAGGGAAGATGGACTTTTTTATATGTTGAAAGTGTCACATTCAAACAGTTCACATGTGTCATTGAGGGCATACATCTCGGGGGAGGCTCCTGCAGGCAGAGTGAGGTGGATGGCTCGCCTGTGATTTGTAGCCACTGAGAGGTTGAAAAAGAGAGCCACGGAGATAAATGTCTTGTTGGTGGTTGCTGTGGAACACGTAGTTGTAGCCCTGGTAGTCAGCCAGCCCATGGAACATGCCTGGACATGCCTCCCATGTCTCAACCACGTCTCTTTCTAGAAGGGGAGCGTACATGTGCTGGCCCAGCTCCCCAGCAGGAGCCCCAGCTCCACGCACGGGACCCCAGAGATGCCTAAACGTTTGAACAAATCAGGTTGTCCAGGTCCAGGGCCAGCTCCGGCCCCGCCTGGGCCTTCCTCCTGCTGAGCTGGCCCATAGGCCTGGGGAGCCTGTCGGGGCTATGGATGACCTGCAGGTACTGGTCGGCGCTGCTGTTCTGCTGGTCACTGCTGGACGCCGCTGACATGGAATCAGACTCCGTGAGAGGTGGCTCCGACCTGGGCTTCACTCTGGGCCTCAGGGGGTGCTGTGGGTATCGGAAGTGTCGGGAGCGGGGCTTTCTGTGCGCAGGGGTGGGCCTGGCTAGTTGGCCCTCAAAACTGTCATTCCAAGCCTGGTGGTGCACCCTTCCTCTGTGCTCGGAGGCGAGGGTCTGGCTGTCCGCCCTCTCGCCAATGTAGAAGTGAGGAGCCCAGTGGAGGTCAGTGAGCGAGCCTAGGGGGAACGGTTGCTCGATCACATCTGCCCTTGGCATTGCCTCCTCTTCCTCAGCCAGCTGTGGAGAGGGAGGCTGTGAGGGACCTCGGCGCACATACGGTCGCAGGCTTTGGGGGTACAGCTCCACAATATCACCTGAGGCATCTATCTCGAAAAGTCTTTCCGGCCAGAAGGTTGGATGGATTTTCTTGTGAGAATCACGTTCGTTAATTATATAGTATCTGGGGGTTAGGGGCTTTTGACCCTGTGCCACCAAGGCCGAGGCCCTTGGTCCACGGAGGGGAGGGCTGACTTGGCGAAAGTCTTTCCGGAAAAGAGGCTCAGAGTGAACATCTTCAGTGTGCCTTGTAAATGTCACAGGTGTGCGCCATCTGCTCTTGTGAAGGTCCCCTGTGCTGGCACAAAGACCACGTGGGTACCTGTAAGGTAAAGGTGGCTCAGGAGCCGTGGCCTGCGTGGTCTCAGAGCCTCTCTCCTGAGCACCGTGAGAGCGAGGGCAGCCCGCTCAGTACTCTCACTGAACCCGGCTCTGAGGACCGGGTGCATAGAAATATTTGGGGAGACAGTGCCAATCCCTCCCCTACCTCAAGGCCCCTTGGAGCCGTGAAGAAAACGCTTCATACAGCAAGATTCCAAGTTTTTTGGTTACTTACTGATTGCTTTAAAAAAAAAATGACAATCCCCATATTTTACCTAGATTGCTTTCACTGTGCTACGCTCAGAATCAATGCAACTCTCCATATGAGTCTGGGCCAGCAAAATCTATTTCCTTCATCTTTCCAGATACACTATCTCCAGTAGAGGAAGCAGGGTTCCACTTTCCTTTCATTGTGTCCTTTTTGGTTTTAACAGTGTTTCTTTTGCAGGAGACTGAAACAGTCAACCCCCCTATCATGCATAGATGATCTTGCCAGTAACTTGACCAGCCTGGAGCTAAAATAGGGAATATCTTGCCATTAATATGGCCAGTCTGGAACTAAAACATAAAAGATAAACGGCTAAAAAGGAATTGTACTGACTATACAATTGTATTGTATTGGCTATAGAAATGTTTAGCCTAGTTTGGCTGGAATGTTGGCTTACAGGTTACATAGCCTAGGAGGAGAATTTGTCCTGTTTAACAAACTTTGACACCTCCTTCCCCCACTGCCTCTGTTTCTCCTCAGCCCCCACTGCTACTGTCTCCTGGCCCCATGGCCTTCTGGAAGAATTAGAATTTAACAGCGGTTGCCTTTCTGAAACTGTTGAGAACTTCAAATGCCTGATGGCCCTTCAGCCTCCCCTTCCTGTGGCCTCTGGGCAGGGCTGGCCCCACATTTCAGGGTGCCAGCCTGCCTGTGTGCCAAGGTGAAGGCTCACCTGTTAGCGCTGTGCCCTGGGCTGGATTTGGACACACCAGGAAGAGGGGAGCTGGGAGCCCTGGGCCCTGGGCTGGGACTTGGCGGCACAGACTGGGCGACTGTTTCCAGCCTGCTGCTCTTGCTGCTTACTGAGCCGAAGTTGGTCACATTGCCATTGTCTTGGGGTGTGGCCGAGTGCACAGAGGACAGCTGGCTGATGCGGCCACTGTCATTTTGAAGCCTCTTGGCGCTTTCCTCCTGGGTCTGGATCCGGGCTGCAAGAAGACGGGGACTGTGAGAAGGTGACACTTTCAGCTGGGCTGAATTACCAGCGGTCCCACAATCAATCAGCTTCACTTGCAAATACACCTAATCCACGGGCAATAAACAGTCTTTGATTGAAATAATTTCATCCCAGCAAGTTGGAGCTGGGCGTGTAGGTGGAACCTGACAGACCTAGGGCTATCCTGGGCACCATCTGATGTCCCTAAGGGGCAAAGCAGGTATCTGCCAGCTTTGGGACTTTAATTCTTTCTCTATGCAATGGATAATGAATACAATAAAATAAACCGCAATTATAGTGTTTTGCATACATTTCACACAGCATTCTATTATTTAAAAAAGACGTGGCCTTAAACTGGGAAATAAACACTTAGCTAGTCTACGCAGGTCCTGGCTTTTGAAGATCATGTGAGTTAAATTATGCTCAATGAGCAGATCACCCTTAACAAGCACAGTAGGGTTTTACAGCAGGAGCCACAGTCATTTTCTTTCTTCACTGTCCCTTACAGGCCTCTCTCTGAAAAGCTGGAGGAGCCATGAGGACCCTGAGGCCTCAGGGTTCACACTCAAGTCAGCATTTGCCCGGAGGGGACTAGGCCCCGCCCAGTGAGCTCAGCATCAAACCAGCTCAGAGAATTGGCCCTGGAGCCTGGCTGGTCCCCGAAAGCAGACCTGTGAGCTACACCTGCCCACTGTCCTCTCTTCAGGCCACACCGCCTTCTGCTCCGCCTGTCTCATTCTTTCTCCCCTAATGAGGCCAGAGGGGAACCAGTTTTTCCGGGTCACTGTGTCCTTGGGGAGCCGTGGGTGTGGATTCCTTATTCAGGAATCTGCTCTGGCACTGCTCTGCAGGGATGGGGCAGAGAGGACAGCACCTAGGAAGCTGGGGAATGGAGGAGGGTCACAGCGGGGGCTCTTGACAGGAAGAGATGGGCCACCCAGAGAAAGTCCCCAAAAGGGAACCGGGGACAAGTGTGCTTTGGGCTTCTCTCCAGCTTAACGTGCTTCTTTCTCACGCCTAATTCAAAATTTCCTTCTGATTTTAGTTCTATTTGGGGGTTATTTGCATGCTTGGATATGATGTAAAAACTGAAAATTTAAACCAACGTTTATATCCCTAGGTTATGCTTTATTGTGCCTAGTTAATTGTGCAAAACCACAGGTCATCAAATTGGTAGAGTACCCCAAACTACCTTAAACGGCTATGTTTCTAAGCAGCCACTAGCTTGAGACATCAGATGTCTGCATTTTTTTTATTCGTTGAGACAGTCTCAAGCTGTGGCCCTGGGTAGAGTGCCGTGGCATCACAGCTCACAGCAATCTCTAACCCTTCGGCTTAAGCGATTCTCTTGCCTCAGCCTCCTGAGTAGAGATGTCTGCATTTTTAAACACTTACCTTCTACCATTTGGGCAACCTTTTTCTTATCTTCTGATCTTGCCTAAAATGTAAACGATAACCATGTTTGTTGTGGATTTAAAGGAAGCAGCAACAAATATTATTTTGGGGGGAAATGATTTATATGCCACTGCTGTTACCCTGGACGTGACTGAATTACTACCGTGTAGCCCCTGAGGGCATTGTGCTCTGGGCTCTGGCCTGTGATATGAGTGAATAAATGCAGGTACCTGAGAGCTGAGTTTCATGCCTGCTGGGTTTTGTTTAGGGACAAAACATTGACAGGACGCATTTAGAGTCTACCAGTCATAGTCTGCCTGAGTCATGAAGAGAAAAATACGGATCAGTAACACGGGAGATACTGTAAAAATGCCCTTTGCAGCAATAAATGAATTTCTAATTTGACTTTTTATAAAACCAGCGTGTGCTTTTTTTGTATGTATTGACAGTCAGGGAGTTTTTTTTTTTTTTTTTTTTTTTTAACTGGGAAAGGTGGAAGGAGTGTTTTCCATGGTGGTCTGGGGCTGGGTGAGGTTGGGGAGGCACCCAGGGTACCAGGAGGCGCTCACATGTTCTCGGGGCTGTGGAAGGCGAGGTCAGCACCACCCTGAGGGAGCCTTCTTGCATTTGTCCCAGGGGAGCCTCAACTGCCTCACCCTATCCTGGCCTGGAAGAGCACATGGGGAAGCAGAGGAAGAGAAACAGGAAGCTCTGGGGAGCGTTCACCTTCCTCTGATTGCTCTGAGAGATGGGATGTAAGTTCCAGATGGGAGAAAGGTAATGACAGGGAGAAATGAAAGGTTGAAAGAGCTGAGTCTTGGGGTGCAAACAGATGCTACTGGGCTCAGATGTCCACATTGACAAGAGCTGGGAAGGGACCCTTTCTCTCCTCTGCCAGTGTGTCTACCAGAAGTGCCCGGCACACCAAGGACTCTGAGTGCCACAGGAGAGGCCCTCACAGAGGAGAAAAAGGAAGAGCGACCAATGTGAACTATCCCTGGGTATTCTCAGAAATCTTTCTGGGAGGTCTTGGGGGTAGCCGCCTTATGCCATAGGGCATAGCCAAGAGTCGCAGTAACCTGGAGATGTGACCTCACTTGTATTCCCACACTGGCAAGGTCTCAGCGCGTGCCCAACACACACTCACGACTGCACGGTTCTAGCGATACTTGCGTTTTGGATCTGCATTCTGAGTTGCTGGTTGCTGAGCTTCAGGGACCGTGCGATGCTCTGCAGGTAATAGATGAGCATGCTAGGAAAGAACGGCACAGCAGTGAGCCCCGCAGCCGGCCGGCGGTCCTCTGGTCTCTCTCCTACCCGGGGGTGGCAGGAACAAGAGACCAGATGTGGGCTCCCCACTGACCCTGCCCCCAAGGACACAACGTCTCAGAAAGTTCTCAAACCAGTAAGCACGGGAAGGGCCCGTTCTCCTTTTCTTCCTCTGCGTTTCCACGTCTCCCCTCCCCATTGACCTAGCATCCTGCACTGCAAATGGCGATAGGAAGGCAGGAAAGTGTGGGAGGCATTCTACAGCGTATCAGGCTGGGAGTTACTGGATTCCCTTGCTTTTGTTTTTTTCCTTTAAGCCAAAAGGAGCCAGATTGCTTTTAAAGATTATTTACATTTCTGGAGAATAAGGTAATGAAAATAATGGCATTCACACATGTTATGAGGGGGTCACTGTAATTGATCAAATGCTGTTGACGGATCAATGACCACTGGATGGCAGAGGAGCGCTCCCTCCCCACCCCTGCTGAGGCCCCATGGCCATGTCCCCATGGCTCAATACCTTGTGTGACTCAGGGTCCCTGCTTTAACCATTAGGCTGCATAAACGATTTTTGAACGAACTAATACATTTTATACAATAAATAGAAAGCAATGTGATCTTGGTGGCCAGACACCCGGAAGTGTCCCCGGAGCTCACAGGCGCGGTACTCACAAAAGCAGCAGCACCGCGGGCAGGATGACCACCGGGCTGCTGATGTGTCCAGCCACGGAACTGAACCACACGGGGAAGTCCTTCTCAATGGTCTCTGAGACAATGTCATAAATTTTCTCTTGTCCACTGTGAGAAAGAAAGACACAACTCCAGACTTTCTTGCTCTTGGAAGATGGATACTACTGGACATCAAAAAGTAAGCTGGGCTCTGCACCTGTGGCTCAATGGGCTAAGGCACCAGCCATGTACACCTGAGCTGGCGGGTCGAATCCAGCCTGGACCTGCCAAACAACAATGACGGCTGCAACCAAAAAATGGCCGGGCATTGTGGCAGGCGCCTGTAGTCCCAGCTACTAGGGAGGCGGAGGCAGGAGACTCGCTTGAGCCCAGGAATTGGAGGTTGCTGTGAGCTGTGATGCCACAGCACTCTATCCAGGGTGACAGCTTGAGGCTCTGTGTCAAAAAAAAAAAAAAGTAAGCTGGACGTCCAGAGTCCACTACATAATGGTGGTGTCCTATGGAATAGCCATTCAGTCCACAGGGAGGATGGAAGGCAGGTTTATCCGCTGGTTAACACCACATTATAAATGACAAAAACAATCCCATTGCTCACACGTGTGTGTGTGTTCCCAGAAGGGAGCAGGCAGAGATAAACTCAATGTTATATGCATGTCGTATCAGAGCTGACGTCAAACAGATGCTAGGTGGAGCTAACTCCAGGGATTTCTACATGGGGACAGCTAGATAATGAAGAATAAAAAGTGAAGTGGACTCTCTTTATAAAACCGTTTGGGTTTTGACCAGGTAGAATTTTTCTCTAGTCCGGCAGCAATGCTGTCTCTCTTTTTCATTTTAAAAAGTCTATCTGTTTTTAACATGAGCTCAGAGACAAAAATCAAAGAAGGACCACTAGTCTCGGACTCAAAAGATGCGGGTTTGTGATCTTCCTGTGTGATCTCCCTGCTGTATAAGCTGGAAGGAGAATTCGATCAAAGGGGTCTAGTTCCCCTCCAGTTGCCAGCAGCTGCAGGCAGAGCAGACAGAACACAGCAGCTCACCTGAAGGGGCCGCAGTTTAGAGACGGCTTGTATCGCACAATCGCAAAAATGGTGGGCAGCATGCACAGGAACAGCATGAACAGCAGCATCGCCAGGTAGAAGTTGTTGGATCTGCAAAGACACCAAAGGCCACGTGCTGAGGCGGCTCCAGAGCCAGTTGCCAGAAATGCGTGTGCTCAGAAAAGCGACCTGGAAACTGTCCTCCTGACTCTTTGCAAACTGAAAAGTCCTCCTCCCAGTCCTGCCTCGTCACGGGTCTGTCCCTGGGACACACGCAGTTTAGAAACCTAGAAATCGGTGGCCACAGATCTTCCAGCCCAGGCTGCTCATCTAATAATCATTTGCTGAGTACTTGTCCACTTCAAACCATAGGAACGGTAAACTCACCCGGCACCCAGAGCTCCCACCCCACAAGCTCAGTTTACGGAAAAATCTTAGAACCATTCCCATCCATAAGGATGGTGTGCTTTTTTGGTTATGACACTAGATTCTCTCACTCAGATGTGATCGGCACTCAGCCCCTTCTCTCTGCCCCTGGCTGCTCGGGGTAAGTGCTCTGTCTGATGAAGCCCTAGTCCTTCCCTTCCACCCAGGAGGCTGGTGTCAGGGAGCTTGGCTGCCCGGGTCCCTCGCCCTCCACCCAGGCTAGGTCAGGGAGCTTGGCTGCCCTGGTCTCCCCTGAGGATGGCTTAGACCTGCTTGGTATGGAAGGCCCTGTATTCAGTTCTGAAAAGAGAAACAGTGGCCTATCATCAACAGAGTGACTCTGACCTAGCACTCTTTCTGTTGTTCTGTTTTTCTGTCTAATGAAAATAGATCTGACTAAAAGAGAATAGAAAATATCAGAATTCACAGAATGTGGTAGGTGGGTGAGTGTCAAGTGGTACAACCTCTCTCTCTTTCTTCATGTATTGGTATAAATAGCTATAAGCATAACAGACATCCGTATTACAAATCGACATAAACATACATGTAAATACATAAAAACATTTATGAATATATGCATATGTTTGCGCTACTGGGTGATATAAATATATTGTCAAGTAGGTCGTGGTCAAAAAATTGGAAAGCCACTGATAGACATTTGCAAATAACTATTATGTCAAAGTCAGATAACAGAGCTCTAATCAAAGTGTGTTACAAAATCATCAAAATGGCCAACATAAAAAACACAGGAAAGAACAAGAGTTGATAAGGGTGTGGGACAACTGAGACTCTCATACGATCCTGGCGGCCCCATGCTGGCCACCAGTTTAGAAAACGTTTTAGTGCCATCTGCTAGCGGTGAGCTCATGCTGCCCTGTGACCTAGCAATGCATTCCTCGGTATATACCCAGCAAACAGCGCTCATGAGGACGTTCAAGGTTGCCTCCTTCATTATAGCTGACCACTGGAAACAACCCACATGCCCATCAGCAGTAGCACGGAGCAAGAAATTGGGGATAAACAAGTCACTGAATCTCACAAACACAATGCTGAGACAAAGGAGCACATACCATGTGTGATTCCATTTACATACAGTCAGAAGGACGTAAATCTAATCATGCTGTTACAAGATGGCAGGGACTGTACTCTGGGTGTCACTTGCATTGAGTTGTTTGATTTGGGTGTTGGTCACATGCTTGGGTGCAGCTGTGAAAATGCATCAAGCTAACCATTTAGGATTGGTGCAGTCTTTCTTTCTTTCTTTCTTTCTTTTTTTGTTTTTGTAGAGACAGAGTCTCACTTTGTCACCCTCAGTAGAGTGCTGTGACATCCCAGCTCACAGCAACCACCAGCTCCTGGGCTTAGGCGATTCTCTTGGCTCAGCCTCCCAAGTTGCTGGGACTACAGGTGCCTGCCACAATGCCCAGCTATTTTTTTGTTGCAGTTTTGCCGGGACTGGGTTTGAATCTGCCACCCTTGGTATATGAAACCTGTGCCTTACTGACTGAGCCACAGGCACCGCCCTGGTGCAGTCTTTCTAAATGAGCACTAAATTTCAGTTTAAAAGTTTTAAAAAAATGGGCGGCTCCTGTGGCTCAAAGGAGTAGGGCGCTGGCCCCATATATGGGAGGTGGCAGGTTCAAACCCAGCCCTGGCCAAAAAGAAAAGTTTTAAAAAATATTTCATGAGCTTTCGAGGAGTTAAGGATTATTTCTAAGGGTGAGGCCCTGGAAAAGACATCCTGGCAGAAGGCGAATTGGGGGACAGGCAAGATTTGGACAGGAAGAGAGGTGGGAGACCCCCAGCTGGAGGACGCCCTGGGCGAGGTGCGTGTGGACGGTGTGCGTCTCTGCGTTCCCTGCATGAAGCAGACCTGTGCTTACCCACCTGGAGGCTCGGAACACTTGCTGGTGGGGCACGTTGCAGGTCAGCACAGCCCAGCTTCGCAGGTACATGAGCCCGATGAGCTTGAGAACGTTGAACGCAGGGAGGCAGGGCGAGAAGAAGGCCCCCATCCTGCAACCGGGACCAAGGTCAGACGGCGTCAGTGTATTTTCTGGGGCCAGAAGCCCATGGATGAACATGGGCTTGTGGGGTTCATATCTTGTGCTTAAAGAACCGGACAAGCTCCTGAAGTACTGAGACCACAGCCCTCCACCTTCTGAAGATAAACAAGTCATGAAAGATGGGGAGTGATCCTTATTTTAACATATCCTCTTTGTGAGGGACTGACGTATCGGTCTCTTTTCACACTTCAGCAAAGGAAGGGCCTTCCTCTGGGGAGAAGGCAATTCATGATGACTGCAGCCGGGACGAGCTGCAGATTTTACCCATCTGTGGTGGGGACGAGGCTAATAAACTACAACTTTGTGATTTCATCAGCATAAGCCAGGCACCTGCTCCCCCTGGACCTTGCACTGAGTGTCCTCATGTGTTTCAGCTCATTTAACCTTCTACAGTTGTGAAAGAACAGAATAAATATCCAGTGTAGACGGACGAGGAAAGTGGGTCTGGGAGAATTATGTGATTTTTCCCAAAACATGTCACTAATAAAAGGGTAACCCTCAATCATCCAAAATGGAATACATTTGAAAGTAAAAGATCTGGGTCCACTGTCAAGAGCTAGGCCACCTAGGGAAGCTGTCACCCTGTAAAAATATGTCCAGCGGGAACACCATCCAGGTTCTCTGATTGTCTGTCTAAACCAGTTTACACTGGGTATGCATTCAACATAACCCTTGTGGAATTTGTGTTTAATACTACAAATAAGCACAGATATGTTTAAAGCAAAAATCTTTTTTAAAAAGGTTCGATTTCTTATAGTGAGCAGAAATGTCACTACCTATTTGATGTTAGGCAAGATACATGCACAGCTCCTCATTTCTAAAATGGGGAAAATAAGTGCAGTTATGAGGATTAAATAATTTACTCCAGGCATAAAAGTGCCTGATATCTAACACATGTTGAATAAATGTTGCAGATCATTTTTAATACTGTGCTACTAAAGATATTTTGTAAAATACAGTGGACCACAAATGTATAGAAGAGTACAGAATTTGACTAGAGGAACACTACTTCTTAATTCTCAATTCCCCACTCATTTTATTAGATGATTGTGAAGAGAGTTTGTGTTTTCTGAATGCATGGAAGAAAACTCCGTTGTTTTCTGTTTCTTCATCTGCTTGTGTTTTAACAAATAACACTCTTTGGCTCAGCGTCTGTGGCTCAACGGGCTAAGGTGCCAGCCACGTACACCTGACCTGGCGGGTTTAAATCCAGCCTAGGCCCACCAAACAACAACGACAGCTGAAACCAAAAAATGGCTGGGCGTTGTGGCGGGCACCTGTAGTCCCAGCTACTTGGGAGACAGAGGCAGGAGACTCACTTGAGCCCAGGAATTGGAGGTTGCTGTGAGCTGTGATGCCACAGCACTCTATCCAGGGTGAGAGCTTGAGGTTCTGTCTCAAAAACAAAAACAAAAACAAAAAAATAGCACTCTTTGTGGTCCAATAGATAAAAGCAGAGATGAGGGTCCCTTAGGGAGCTCATTACTGTGCCCTGCGGACACACTGCATGTGGATGGGATGGGATTGCCTGGGCCTGGGAGGTACCCAGGGTGGACAGGCTTCCTAGGCTTTGGGCCTTCCCCCAGGTAGGTCCTACAGTCTGGACCCGGTGTCTAAGTGAAAATAACGAGTCACAGAAAGGAGGGTGGGGTATGAGAGCAGACAGGCTGAGGTCCCCAGGGAGAAGCAGCGTCCCTTCCCAGCCTTCCCCAGACCTCCCCCATGGCTTATTCTACTGGTTTCTGTGCAGGTTTTGTTGTTGTTGTTGGGGGGGGGCAGGCTATGACCAATAAGAGCTTAAAAATGGACTATTTCATCATTTCTTCCTGCAAAATTCCCACAAATGAGCAATAAAATTACTATCCACAATAGCTACCCTTAGAAATAGCCTTTCTTCATACTTATGACTATGTTTGTTATGGTCACGTCCCATTCAGACTAGGAAAATAAAAAATCTTGGCCCCAATGGGATGAAAGCAAAGCAGCAGCTTTGATACTTACCAAATCATTCCTTGGTTGTAGACTAAATGGAGCACATTCTCAGCTATTTTGAATTCCCCATATTCAGGCTACAAGAGAAAATAAACTTCAGCATAAAAATAGCTCCATGTTCTTTGCGTAAAACCAGTTCATTACACTCACATATGGAATTCTTTGCTCTCATAGGCGGGTAGAGATTAGACCCTGTGAGCAACCCAGCACGTGGTGAATGTTAAGAAGGGGGTGGAAACACAGCTTTGTACACCCTTCCCTTCTTCCCTCATGGATGAGGTCTGACAATTAAGTTCACAAACTCATCCTACCAAAAGTGCTACATACCTCATTGCTGAGTATTGCTAGGGTCACCTTAGGGGGACTCCCCTTCTTCATTGCACGAAGGTCTGATTCATGCAGTGAAGCTTGTGATCCAGCCACCATGTGTGTATGTTGGAAGCACCATACAGACAATTCAGGAAGGCTTCATAAGCTTGGTAAATGACTGTCTCACAGCTGCGTTCATGCTGATGTGTGCTATTGTTTTGCGGAGTGGCTTTCATTATTGTCATTGCCTGTTTTTGTTTGCCGTAAGATGACAGCTCTGATGGCCATTCCAGAAAGAGAGTTCCAAAATTCCTTTGAAGGGTGGACTAGACCCTGGTTTGGGTGCATAGCTCTCCAAGGGGAGCACTTCCAAGGTGACTGTAGTGATATTCATCAGTGAGGCCTGTAGCACTGTTTCTGGGACAAGTTTGCAAACTTGACTGTCACCTCGTATTTTCTTTCCATGTATACACATAACTGTTCCCCAGTGTTTGCATTGGGGAGGGATGGATTTGGCCATATGAATTTCCCCAGGGAACACAACACTTTACTTACAAACTTGTTTTCCAGGTCCCAACACCAGTAGTCACTGAAGTACCGGACGAAAAGCCCCCGGAAGAAGTCTATGAGCAGAATGCTGGCCACGGTGAAAAGCATGTCGATGATGGACAGCTTCAGCATCTCCTGAAACACAGGTGTCCCTGCATGCCACCATGCCCCACCCTCCATGGCCTCTCCTCCTGCAGGGTCCTCTCATCTCTGGTCATCCCTGGCTGGAGGCCCCTCCAACGGCACCTGCTTCCCACATCTTTATAAGGAGCAGTGGGCAGAAATGTGGATTCTGGCATGTAGTTGGTACTCAGGAAATATTGGCTAATTTGGATTTTGGCGTCTGTAGTCAGCATTGTGTGAAACTAGGAAAGAATCTAAATCCCTGGGTCTCAGTCCACAGGAGACCCATTGAGGCCTGGGACTCATTATCGTGGGCTAAGACCTTGGGGCTGAAATTCTCTGTAGAGACAGTAGAGGGCACAGAATTTGCAGCAGGTGCCTGGGTTCAGACCTTCACTCTGCTCTTCACTGTCTGTGTCCTTGGGCAAGTCACTTGACCGCTTGTGCCTTAGTTTCCTCATCTGTGCCTATAAGGGTGACAGTAACAGGACTCTTACGAGGACTAAGCACTCAGAACAGGGCCCAACACCTAGGAAATACTGTATGTGTCTGTGCAATGATCATTATTAATTTTCAGATGGAGAAGATCAAACCCAACTGAACTCCCTTTTCTATACAACAGGGAGAGTGGACCTCAGAGAGCTGCTGGGGTTGAACAACGAAATGGATGTGGAAGGGCCCCGTAGGGGTGAAGGCAACCACCTGGCCGACGTATGTTTCCCAGCACTGGTCCTGTGGACTCAGAGTGTACAGCATGGTCCTGTTTGCCTTTGGGAGAGGCACTGTGTGAGCCGGGACACTAGTCTCTTCCAAGGCCCATGTGCTGTTTCTCC
This sequence comes from Perodicticus potto, assembly GCA_963574655.1. NCBI lineage: Eukaryota > Metazoa > Chordata > Mammalia > Primates > Lorisidae > Perodicticus > Perodicticus potto. Next base: position 70,513 of record CAUYRH010120151.1, read on the forward strand.
CAAGCCCTAGTCCGGGCCAAGGCGTAGACCATTTCTCTTCTTGGGGGACTGTCCTGGTGGCAAAGAAGGTAGTGGGATCCACCCAGTGACTTGTATTGTTTTTGGTAGCAGCTTCCTGTGGAGAGAGATGGGAAGGAAGAAAAAAAGTTGTCCACCTATTTATAAATAAAAATCCATCATAGACACCAAAGGTAACATTGCATTGCTTGGGAGTAATCATTCTCTCTGTCTCTCTCTCTCTCTCTTTCTCTCTCTCTCTCTCTCTCGACAGCCACTTGGCTAGACTTGCCCCCAGTAATGGAATACAGAGATACCACATATTTACCGGTCCCTGGTAAGTGCCAGAAACTGCTTTCACTAACATATTTTATCTCTCTCCATCCTCACTAGAGTTCCATGTAAGGATTATTACTCCCGTGTTCAGGAGGGGAGTGAAACTCAGTGCGTTGAAGTCTAATGCTCGAGGTTACCCTGAGACTAAAGACCCAGCTCTGTGTCACCTCAAGGCCCTGTCTGTAGCCTCTTCTGCCTATAGATCTTGAAATTTGATGCTAGTATAATGTGTCTTGGGCAAATAACCTTAAGAAATCTCCTCCTTCTCTTCCCCCATCACTTGGGATAGCCTGGCAGGTGGAGCAGGAGGAAATGGATGCCTGAGCTACCTGGGCAGGGAGTGGAGCCCTCTCGGATCTGTTCCCCTTGAGATGATTATTCTCTCTGGATTTCTGAGTGAGTCCCATGGCCTGTTGATTTTCCTTTTTATTTGCAATAACCATTGATAGCTTTTCCAGATGGGATGAAGGAAGTATGGTACAAAAAATCAAAAAACCACAGTTCTTATCCCAGCACGATCACTTACTAGTCATGGACTGTGGCCTGAGCGTCTTTATCTGGGAAATGGGACTAATTTTTCCATCTTTATGTCCAGGAGGCCACAACTGAGTTGAGTTTTGAGCAAGAGATGTGGAATATGAACACAGCAGTGATGTGTCAATGATGAAGAGGAGCCTGGTGGGTGCTGGGTGAGGAGGGCAGTGGAGGGGCACTCACCTCAATGCTCATGCTGTTAACTTTGTCCAGGAGAGCAATGATCAGGCTGTAGAGATTCCCGAGATAGAGCACAAGGACCCTGAAAGCCACAAGGCCACCTTGAGAGACAAGGCCATTGCACACAAGTCCATGGTTTAGACCTACCAGATGATTCTAGAGACTATGTGGATAGGGCCGCCACACCTAGTTTCCTTTAGAATCACCCTGAGAACATCTAAATAAATACAGGATTCCAGACTCCATCCTGGTGCAGTAAGTCTAGATGGGGTCTGGGAATTCTTTTACAGCCTTTCCAGGTGATTCTGCTAGAGCTCATATTTGGATCCATCAGCATTGTAAAAATGCTAGATAGCCAAAAGGATGGGAGTTAAGGAAATGAGGCTCCAAAGCGTAAGGTAAAGTATGTGTCTTTGCGTCCCACTTTCTGGTTTGTGATTTTCTCCACGCCTCTTCTCCTCTGGTCCTCACAGCTCGGTGAGGTGCACGGAAATACCGAGGGAGCTACCTGACCCGCTCGGGCTCACACAGTGAAAGGGGGCAGGGTGCAATTTCCTGATGTCAGGCCCTGCTTCTGAAACACAGGAGAACCCTCCAGGGGCACCGAGGTTGGTGGGCTCAGGTCCCCCACATGCACCCCTGGGATGTTGCTGGGATTGCCAGCAATAGTCTCGATCAGCCACTGATCCAAGACTTGATGTCACTTTCCCCAGAAATGAAAGGTTTTGGAAACAGACCATGGAATTTCTCAGGGTGCAGCCATGGGTCTTACTGGAAACCTGTCTGGAGGGATAAGATGAGAAGGGACAATGGCAGGTGTACAGACACTTCAACGGGACACTTCGAGAATCACGGAGCCAATGTCAGTTCATGGGAAAACATTTCAAACAAAGTATGAGTTGGCCACAGGCCTCCTGGTGTGAAGGTGACCACCTGCGTGAAGTGAGCAGAGAATCAGAGGAGGGGCCGCCTTTGGGGACAGCACTGTAACTCATGATGGCTTTTCCTCTGAAATTGAGAAGGGATGACCGTCAATAATAATACCAGGACCTTTATAACTGCATTTGCAGTACAGAGGCCAGGGAGCCCCTCGTGTGTACACAGCGAGTGTGGCGGGGCAGGACTGAATCGATTTCATCTCCAGCTGCCTTGGCACCGCATTATTCTGTTCCCCACCACGGCTCATATAAAAGGTTATGCGGTCGGCTGGTAAGTTAATGGAACTTAGATAATATGCCTTACTCTTATTACTGGAATTAGCCCTAATTTGTCTGGGGCGAGTCTCCGATGCCTCTGTTTCTCTAGTTTTGGACATGAATAACGAGGCCAATCTGTGTAATAGGATTGCCTTTAGACCAAATGCAATAACAGAATCGATTCTCCTCAATGCCGCCAGGGAGGAAGGAGCTGAGGAAGGCACTTCTCTCTTCCAGGTCTACCCCGGGCCATGAAGGTTTGGTCAACACATGCTCTTTCGAGTCCTGTTTTTCCACTTTTGAAATGACAGTTCAGAGGGTGGAAATTGGGACCCTCGAGCCACGCTGCCTATTTGTGGGAGCCCCACGCCCTGTGCTGTGGGTCATTTGTGGCTCCTCCCAAGCCACGGCCTCAGGTGGGGGTCTGTGACGGACTGCACGACCCAGGAGACCTCAAATGTTTACTACCTGCCCCTTTCCAGAAGATGTTCTGACTCCGGAAAGAGAGCACGTCTCCCCAGAGCGGTCTGTGGAAGTTAGTTCTGTCGTTCCTAGAATGTCACTTGGTGTCACAGAAGGAAGCAGGGTGAGTGTGGGGCAGGTGGTGTGGTTCTCAGCGCCTCCGCTGTCGCAAGCAGCTTAACAAGACCTCGCCTGAGCCTGCGGTGGCTTCTAGTTTATAAGTGAGGTGAGAACACTCGGGGAGGGGGAGGGGGAAGAACAGGTGGATTTTCAGGAAGACAGAGACAAAGCCAGTGCTAGAAAGTCATGTGGTTGTTCTGACTCCTGCAGGAGGTGTGCCGAGCGTCCCCTCCCTCGAACACCCGGCCTGTGTGGCCACCTGCTGTTGCAAGCACAGGTATCCTGGCAGCAAGGCTGAGAAACCCTGTGAGTCTGTGCTTTGGGAAATGACCAGCAAAGTTCTGACTGTCCCTCCTATGTCTGGAAAAACAACCTGGGGCTCTCTCACCGCTCAGAAAAACCATGGACAGCCCTCGACAGTGCGGGGAGACCAGACACTCACCATCACCTTTTGGTCATCTGTTCTAGCCTTTCTTCTGCCTCTTCTGCCCTTTCCCCTCTCCTGTCTTCCCTCCTTTCCTGCCCCCCACTTTGTTCCTTCTTGGATTACATCCTTAGGTGAAGTCCTGTGCCAAGTGTCAGGGAAGCTCTCGAGTCAGGGACATTCCCACTGGGGCTAGACAGATGGGCGAGCCACCACGTGGCCTTTCCTGCAGGGTGACCGTACCTCGCCAGCTGGAAGCGCAGCGTGGTCCGTGGGTGGTACATCTCCAAGGCAGCGATGAGGTCGAAGGCAGATGGAGCTAGCATGGTGACCAGGGAGACCACCACGCTCACCTACCGAGAGAGCACATGCCGGACCCTGCAGCCTGCAGGCCCCACCCTCATGACCTGCACTGGGTCAGCGGCTGTGCACAGTGCCGGAGTCCCTACACAGGAAACCTCCCCACATCTCTGCTAAGTAGCTTTTCTTCAAAGAACCGCCGCTACTTTATCAAACCCTTATTTTTTTTAATAATGTTCCTTGAGTGTTCTGAGGACACCAGTACCTGCCATTTGGAATTCACTAGCATTTCTGCCACATTTTCCAATAACTGTCGCTATGTATACTTCCCTGACCTTGGGTGGAAGATGAAATCACTAAAACTATTATGACTAGCAAAGGGGAGACTGAGAGGTAATTTAATATTCCTGCTGCATGTGGGAGATTAAGCACCTAGAGAGTTAGGCCTGGCTCTTGTTTCTCTGTGCTTATAGAGAAAGAGAAAGAAAGAGAAGAGAAGTTTTAGCTGATGCACAGATGTTTCAGCTATAATAAGAAATAGTTTCTGACATGTCTTTTAAAACCCTATCTATCCATCTGTAAATGTACAAACATAACTTTTCATAACCCATTAATTGACACAAAATAGAAAGGGGCATGGGAAAATATGACCTGTGCAGAATCACACTTTGATAAATTATTATATGTGGATAAATATGCACAGAATAAGTTGTTGGCCATCTTATTGCTTACACACTTTGCTTATGGTAATAATTTTCACAGAAGTGGTCTGAGAGGTAGTTTCTGTGCTATTTCAAACCCTTACAAGTGAATTAGGCCAACCTTTCGGGACGATGATCCTACAACAAAAAGAAAGAATTCTAAAATCATCCATAATCTTCTACTTGGTAATTGTCTATTTATGGGAATATTCACACAAGGGGAAGGGGTGGAGAGTGTTTAAAAAGCAAGCCGTCCGTGTGAAGCTGGTCCTGGAAGCATTATTTATCATTGACATATGGAAGCCACCATGGTGCTCACACACTGGTCCCTGGTCGACTTTGGGACAGACACTGGGCTACAGGGCAGTCACTAAAGCCAGGCTGCAGGTGCAACAGTGCGCAAGCGTGGATGTGAAGTGAGCCGGGCAGGGGCAGCACACTCAGGTAGAGGGCAGCGTGGATGCTGCAAGGTGCTTTCGAATCAAAATCTTTCCCAATGCAACAGTGAAATCGCTTGGTCTAGAGTAGGTGCCGCTGCCCTGGCTCCCGTCCCTGCTCTGGGGGAGAGGACTGAAGATTTCCCTGTGAGCGTCCTGCCACTCCACTTAGAAAACAGGGCCAGCTACTTCTGTGCCTCTTTGGGAGGCTGCCCCGGGTCCTGGCAGTGGGTACCTCGTTCTTCTCCCAAAGCGTCAGCTCCTTCTTGGACTGCTCCAGCTTCTGGGACCGGTCCACCACGAAGTAGATGAGGTAGATGCTGCCAGCCAGCGAGACCAGCACCAGGACATTGGCAATGATCCTCAGGCAGACGGTCACTGCCCTGCAGGAGAGGCAGTGTGAGGACAGTGCCCAGAGCAGCCCCACACACACTGGGAACTGGAACACAGCCGCCAAGGGGATTCTCTGACCTGAAAACAGTGAGCCATAAATCAGCCAGCATTGATGAGCTTTATACCAATAAACGAACAGCGCCGGTATTTGGGTTTCAGCTCTTTGCTACTTAAAATTGGAGCCCTATAGTAGATACACTTGAGATATAGGCGTTCCAGTAACTGTGTTCAGCAGAAAGCGAGGGGCACCGGGGAGGTAGGAGGGAGGAAGCAGGGATGAGGTGGGGTGGGGAGGGACTAATGATTCTTCCTGCCCTTGCCTGTGGTGGGTCTGGCAATGTCCCACATACAGGCATGTGACACAGGACAATGTTTGGGTCAACTGGAGATGGCATGTACAACCGGGCTCCCATGAGATTACAGTGGAGCTAAACAATCTCTATTGCCTAATGAGATCGCAGTGCAACAAATTACTCGTGTGTTTGTGGTGATGCCGGCGCAAACAGACCTACTGGGATGCCAGTCTGTATAAAAGGGCAGCACGTTGATAATATACGATGTGTCACTATGTTACGTATTTACTATACTTTTGATCATTGTTGTCCAGTGTATTCCTTGTATACAAAAAATGGGCAGCAGGAGCAGAACATAGTGATGGTCCCGGCGCTCTGTGGGCCTAGGCGAGTGTGTGCTCTTGTCCTGTTTTTCACAAACGAGTTTAAAAAGTAAAAAAATAGGGCGGTGCCTGTGGCTCAAGGAGCAGGGCACTAGCCCCATATACTGGGGGTGGCAGGTTCAAACCCGGCCCCGGCCAAAAACTGCAAAAACGAAACAAAACAAAGGTGAAAAAAATATTAAAAGCTTATAAGGAAAGAGGAAACTTTAAAAGAAAAACTATAAGGAAAAAGCTTATAGAATGCGGATATAAAGAAAAAATAATTTTATGTAGCCGTGCAATGTGTTTGTGTTTTAAGCTGCATGTTATTACAAAAGAGGCACAAAGTTAAAACAAATTGAAAGGTTTTTAAAGTAAGAAAGTGACAGTAAGCTAGGGTTAATTTATTACTGAAGAAAGGAACTTAGAAAGAAATGAATTCGGTGTAGACTAAGCTTATGAAGTGTGTGGGAGTGGACGGCAGCGTCCCTGGTTTCACGTTCACTCCCCACTTCCAGTCCCGTAAGCCCCATTCTTGGTAGGTGCCCTATACTAGGAATGCATCATTTTTTAGCTTTTGCATCGTATTTTCACTGTCCCTTTTCTATGTCTAGTATTGTGTTACAACTGCCAACAGTATGCCGTACAGTCACATAGCCCAGGTATGTAGAGGGCTGGCTGTGCCATCCACTTGTCTAGGTACATTCCGTGATGTGTCTGCAAGGATGGCATGGCCTCAACACGCTTCTCTGACAGTGTCCCTGCTGTTGCGAGAGGTGTGATTGTATTTCCCTGGGGGTTGCTTTGCTATCTTTTCCCTCTAGAAGTAAGCCCTCAAACATCCTTAACTCAGAAGGGCTTAGCACCTGCAGGCCCTGAGTAAACATTTGCTAAATGGAAGTGTAAATAAAGGAGTGGCCAGCTGGCCTCGAGATGGGACTCAGGGGTCATCTCTTTCCTCATTTGGTCTCGCCTCCTGCGTGCCTCTCAGCACAGGCAGTTCTTGGAATCAACGGGGATTCTAGTACTCACTCCGATTTTACCTGAAACACATCCATTGTTTCTGACACCAGAGGCCAGCCAATGTCTGACTTCAATTGTCTTATTTTTAAGCTGTCTTCTGCCAACTTTGGAGCCTGAAAAGAGAACTCTGTGCCTTTTTGCAGGTAGTTCATTTGGGAGGTGATCCCAGAATGCAGAGGAGCAGCCTGGGGCAGTGCGGGGACGTGTGGTGGAGGTGACAGCTGCCAAAGGCATCTGCAGGCCCTTCCGAGGGACCTACGAAATGCTTCTCAGAACCGTCTGCCCAGTGTGAAGGAGAGGAGCATTTCTCCCATTCCCTGAGGTCCAGAGAATGCCGTGAGCATGAACTCCCAGCCCTGCACTCAGCTTCTTAACCTTGCTGGGATGTTTACTGACCAGCCCTGTGGGCACCCCATACCGCAGCCTCAGAGGATGATCCCTGGGGCACCAAGCAGTGCACACCAGCAGGGGGCATCCCGAGGCAGCCTGCACAGCCCCGCCCAGCACAGCTGCTGGAGGAAGGTGAAGTTTCACCTGCTGGGGACCCTGGGCAGGTTGGGACACCTCCCTCTCCGTGTGTCCTGGCCCTTCATCTGTACAATGGGGAATGTCACTCCCCAATGAAATGCTAAATGTCACCTTGCTTGGCAAAAATAAAAACATGGCACACTGTATTCTTATTATGACCAATTCTGGTGGAGAGGAACCACAGATACAGAACCAGAGGGTGGAATCCCATCTTTTCATTGTATAGGTGAGGGGGTACAGGTTCACAAGGTCAAGGGCGTTCATGGACATTCATGACAAGGAGGCTAGAATCTGTTTTCTGACTGCCCGTGGACAGCCTGGCCCAGTACAGCTGCCCTTGGTCTCTGTCACTGTCCCAGAGGCTGGGCGTGTGTCCTCATTTCCATGTCCTTTAATGCAGCAGTCCTCAGAAGGGGCTTTCTACACCATAGAAACTAATTGTGATGTGGGACAGGCAGACATGTCTGCCCATGAGGACAGGGCCATTGCCCCTTCCTGGGAGTGGCCTTCTCTCTCACCAGCTCTCTGATGGAAGTGGCCTCATGCTCACCAGGGCAGCTTTTGAGATCCTGAGAAGAACTCGGAAGCTTGGAAATTGTCTGGGAAAACTTGGGAACACAAACCAGGTAATATGTGTGTCTTAAGACTTCAGAGGCCTGTTTCTAAATAGAACGAGCGCTAACGACATTCATGTATTTGCTTCATTTAGCAAACTAGAAGCTGGTGTTCAAAATACCTTCTTGAGAGGAACGGAGAGAGCATCTCTCTCCCCACTTGAAATCTCTCCCTCTACCAGGAGCTTTGGTGTTTTCTGTATTCTTTTCTGTAAATCAATTCTGTCTTACCACGGAGGGGTGGGGG
>CAUYRH010120152.1:0-29906 GCA_963574655.1 Perodicticus potto
AAAAGTGCGAGCTGATCAAAAGAAATAGAGAAAGTCTTAAAAACTTTTTGAGGGGATCTTTATTTCTTCTAGGATAAAATGTTTTTTTTAGTCGTCTCATCTAAAAAAGCACCTAAGATAGGCAAATTCACCGAGTGAAAATATTTTCTGTATTAATATTGGTTTTTAAAATCCCTTAAATATGATTTGCCTTTTTCCTTTTCTTTTTAAGGTATGATGTTTCCCTGCCTAGTTTTGGAATCAATAAACAATTACGGTGCTCAAAGCAATTTGGTTAGGAACACAATCAGATGCGTTGAAAAACTTTTTTTCCTGTTTCTCTTTTTAAGCTTCCTGCCGTCCTGACCCATTGTGTGCTCACATCCCTTTGAAGCCATGTGGGGAAGTAATAAAGTGTGTGTCTTCATGCACAGATGCGCCATGTTTATTAACTGACCAAGGGGAACACGGTGAGCTCATCACAATTGTCGTTATTCTGAGCAACACACAAGCCCAGGAAACACCGGTGGAAAAGGACAATGAGTAATGAGCAGTTTAACAGTTTAATTTTTTTATCAAAAAAAAGAGAAAAGGTCAGACATAACCTAAGTCAAAACACAAAACAGTAGCAAAATAGAAAATGAAGCAAGAGGAATGTGGCTGGGGATATCTATTTAAAGAATTCAAAGACGAGCTCTCTGTGAAGACTGGGAGGCAGGAACAGGACTTTGGGGTTCTTTTTTCTCCTTACCACCGAATCTTGCATCTCGTGGTGTTTCTTAGAGTCAAACAAATGGAAAGCCTTCAGCAGCACCTGTTATTACTGCCTCTCAAAGATCTCCGTCCCAGGAATCCCAAGACAGGGAAACACATGCTTAAGAATGTAGCTCCACCTACAGGAAGCAGGAAAAACACAAATTCTTTATAAACACGGGGTTCTCTGCACGCACCCATCTAGATGAGCTTGTTTTTGCTTCTCCTAAATGACGCTTTGGGCTGAGACGTTTCCGGAGAAGAAAGGGGAGTGAACAGAGTGGGTAATAGGCTTGTGATTCATCTATTATGGAGGCTTTGAATCAACTTATTTTCTCTTTTTCTTAAGTTTTTTTTCTAAAAAGATGTCCACTTAATCCACTGATAAAACATATCATGTAAAACATACTGCCACGAATAGATCTCTCCTGAGATTTTAGACACGAGTTTGTCACCCGAGTCTCTGAATGTGAAAGTTCCAGGTTAATTCTGTCTCTCGGGGCTAGTTTCCATCCCCTCCCTCTTGGTGAACACTGTACTCCCTGAAAATACAAGTGAACGGCAAACAAAACTCAAACTGAAAGAAATGGCTGATTCCGGGACCAGGTCAGGACATTGACAGGAGGCGCCTGAACATCTTGGGAGAGCCTGTAGGTAAGAGAGTTGAAAAGCAAACCGGAAGATGACAAGCCCACCCTGATCGGAATGAGTCAAGGGAACACAGGCAGGGGCCAGACTCCCAGAGACTGAAGATGGGGCGACCTGAGCATGAAAATAAATCAGGGATGTCCTATTGATCGCAACCCCAAATATGAATTAAATGTCCATGATTCCATACTGATAGACGTAAAATCAGGTATGCCCTATTGATCATAACCCCAAATATAAATTAAATATCCATGATTCCATACTGATAGAAATCAATGATTAAGTCACATAATAATAACAAACAAGTCATAAGGAGATGAACAAACCTCTCCCGCCAAGTACTTGCTAACAATGTGTGCAGCTACTCTTCCTGCACAGAGCTGGAACATGCCTCCCCACTTCCAAATCGTGCAAGTGGGTACGTGGCGGCTCCCCTTTCGAAGAGCACAGTTTGGAAAAGTGATCAAAGGGGGTGACTGTGCTGTGGACAGTCCTGTACACACCGGCCTCCCCTGGTGACCTAGGGACACACTGCTGACACCAACAGCTGCACTCTGGCGTGACCTGGTGAGAAGCGGCCCTTTCCCCCTCTGGTCTTACTCCCAAGAACTGTATAAAATCCGTAACTACTGCTCCTCACAACATCCAGGTTAACAAGAACAAGGGAAGTCTGAGAACTGCCAGTCTTAAGAAGCTTCAGGAGACAGGGAGACGGAAGGTAATGTGAGGTCCCAAATGGGGTGCTGGAGCCGGAAAGGGAAAGTAGGGAAAAAACAAAGGAATCTCAATGCAGCAAGGCTTCCCTGAGTGACACATGGATATTATTTCATTAATGGTGACTAGTACTACTCTAAAATCTGACGTTACAGATGGAGGAAACTGCATGTAGACAGCAGAGCAGTTCCCCACCGTCTGCACAACTTTTCTATAAATCTAAAAACTACTCTAAAAGAAAAAACTTTGTTTAAAAAACCTAATGCCTGTAATTTTTAAAATTAACATAAAAGAATTCTTTTGTTTCTTGCATTAGTCATTTGCTATCTGACAATATTTTGTAATAAAATCATGTGACGCCTTAAAATTCACTGATTCATAGTTTTGCGATAACAGAGTAACGTATTACTGCTGTTAAGAATCTTTTATTGGAGTCCTGTCTCTTAACCTTGTTGGATTAGGGGGGAACCTCATATTCCAAGTATGTGTTTCTAAAATTAAATTTCAATAACTCAGATGGGCCTAAATTCAACATCTCATAAATCTTGCTTCAATCTTTCCCATATGGGGTCACGTGAGTCACCTATAAAGCAAGTAGCTAAGTGACTCCTGTTCCTTATGGGACGTTTTCTTTCAGCTGCCGGCATGATATTGGCGGTCTTAGGGTTTTGTGCCTCTGTCTCTGTTCCACACATAAAGACAACAGAATTGATATTCAGCAAATATTTTATTCTAATAAATCTGTAAGAGGAAGATTTGCTAAGAAGTGTTCAAAGAACAAATATGTAGTTAGAGTATAATAGTGCTGCTTTTTGAGCAATCATTTGCATTCAGGACCCAAGAGAAGGTCAGTGCACCAATAACAGTGTTCTCTCTTTGGGGGAAAAAAAAAATCCTAAGATAACATCTAAGAATTTAATTTTCTAAATGTCTTGGCATTTGGATTTGAGTTTTAACCTGGCACACATGTTGGTGTTACAATTGAATGCACAACTTGTTCTGCTGTGTGTCAAATCATACGTGGTTAGTAATAAATGGTCAGAGAAAATTGTAATACTCCAAATCCTATTCTAAATCATCTTTGATAAATATGGACTACCATGCCCTCTTTCATCCAATGAAGCAAATAAACAAGAAATACTCTAAATGATTTTAAGGTTATGCTCTCTTCTTCATTTATACTTGACATTATTTTTCCCTGTTTTCTTTCATCTTGCAATCTGTAATGATAGATCTCGCTTAGGAATCCTCTCAGAGCCGATGTCATATGAAAGTAAGCCAGTGTTGAGAATTCAAAGGAAACTAGAATTCAAAGGTAGGAGGACGAAGGTTGGCTGACTAATTCATCGTGTTTGGAGAACTGTGACTACCTGCCTAGATCCGTCTTTACTGTCTACACCTGCATCGATACCGTGAAACAAAATTAAAATGTTCTCTTTATATAATAGAATAATGCTTGTCAAAATGTTTTCCGTGCATCAGCAGTCACAGGGATCTTGTGAGAGATGTACACTCTTTTTCCCCTTGAGATCTAGGGAGTCAGAGTCTACATGTATTAAGATTCCTGGGTGACCTGTGTACACCCTGAAAGTTGAGAATCTCTTCTATATAGCTACTGTCACTTGGGACAATATGTTTACTAAGATGTGCTTCATAAAAGTCAAGCTAAAGTTTAATTTGTTGCTTTTGCTTTCCTTAATCATTTGTTTTATGTCCTTTTCCCACAATTTTCTCCCCTACGGTGCTGAGGGAATCTACCCAGTCATTGGTCTCCGAACCTCTGCTACATCACGGCCCCAAGAAGCCACCGCTCTCAAGAAAGGATGGGAGACAGAGAATTATATCATTACTATCAACACTAGTTACATGAACAGTGAATAAATAATTATTTATGTAATTTTGAAAAAAAAACTTGTTATCCAATAACTCAAGCAAGATTTCTGAAACGATTATTCTGAAAGTCAAGTAAAAGGCATTCAAGTGTATAGAGTGCTTGAAACCACCAGATGAAAGAACGGAAGATGTTCTCTCGAAAGTTCGCAGCATCGGAATACAAAGCAAAAGCATTTGTATTTTGACATGGAGTTCCAGTGAAAGAGATCGTTCATGTATATATGCATGTGTATTTTTAACACCCTTATTAAGATTTTAATTTGCCGTCAAGGGCAACTTGTCACATGAAGATGAAGCTATTTTACGATTCATTTGCCAAGTGTAACTGTGACAGCCGAGATCAATCTAATCTGGGCTTTTCTGCATTAATATTCAAAAGGAATCTGAAGCCGAGAGAACGACTTTGTTTTGTTTTTATTATTATAATGAAAGAAATGTTTTGCATCGTCTCTGTTTTGATGATCACAGCGAGCTGGTGGATTAAGTGGTTTTAGAGTTAAACACAAATACGGATTAGGAGCAAAAGCTACTTCTGAGATGTCTTGCTGTCCTTCAGACCCCGCTGGAATGAGGCTGTCATTCCTGAGAAGCAGAGGCTGTAACATTTACCCAGGAAAATAAATGTTTACCTCAAGCAGCGACTGACATTTCCAGCTTTCGTGCGTGAATATCAAGTAACGCTTCCAATCCCTCCCTGCCCTGCTCTGTGCCTGCCTCTCAGCCCTGGGCCTCGGGCAGCAGCATGTGGGTGAACCAGCTGCTGTCCCTCCCGCGGTGGCCAGCTCGACACCGAGCCAGAGGCTTTCAGACTTGAAGCAAGTACGTGGGAACCGTGGGAGAGGAGGGGCAGATGTGGACAGGGCTCTGCGGGAAGCAGGGACTCCTCAGCTCAGCGTCTGCCGCTCACTCAGCCTCGATGGGGCACGTTGTCACAGTCACTCTCCGGGTCGCTACTGGTACGGCTGATGGCAGAACCCCCAGGCGCTCCCATCAGCAGCAGAGCCCCCCTTTCTTATGCTGCACGTGTGTGACCCCTACGCCCCGTCCTCCACCTCCTCTCCACGTGGTCGGTCCTCATAATCTCTGATCTCAATAGCGGCAGCGGTGGCTCTAGAAGGTCTCCATGCTGCCGGCTCCACCATTCCCACCCCTTCCCCTCCACTGCAAGCCCACAGATTCAGATGACACACACACACACTTTTTTAGCATTTACTGCGATTATTCAGAGTTTATCATATGCCAATTTCCCTTTGAGATCCAAGGATTGTTTTTATTCTAAATAGCCCCAGCCACTCTTAGTTCACTCTCTCAACTGAAACAGGGCAGCATGTTTATTCTGTGCCGTAAGTTTAGCATGTAGGTTCGTTTTTGTCTCAATGTTATGTGTACATAAATTCTGACTCCTCAGCCAAACTGGGAGGTTCTTCAAGTTAATGATCCTATATTTCTATCCATAATAGGCTCAGAGTAAATATGGGGGGATTGTTTGAAAATCCGTGACAAAAAGTTTTAGAGGCTGAAAAGAGAACAAATAAATATGAACACATATACAAAATATATAATATTTCACCTGTGCATGGACAAAAAGTGTCAGAAGTGGCAATATTTAACGTGAGGCAACACTTAGAGCCCTAACTCAGACGTGCAAAAAAAGTGCCCTTATTTCTCCTTAACCTCAATTTTCATTTCTTCTCAACCTTTTGGCGGAGCTCAAGCGTAGTATCTGTTCTTATCTGTTCAATCTCAGGGTTCTTCCATGTATCCATATATATAGACAGCAACAAGGATTCTTGCTTGATAATTTCTTACCTAGCTCTTAGTTGTTCTTACGTAAATGACAAATTCAGCATTTAAACCCGGGTAATTGAAAGTTCAGCCTCCGTTCAGGGCTGCGGACTCTCTCTGTGTTCTCTCTTTGTGCTCTTCCCTGTCCGTACAGGACATGTTCACACAATATCATAATATGACTAGGTAACCACAAAATGTGTTCTAATATTCTTCCAAAGTAGGGCTAACGAGGGATCTCCTAGTGACACATCTGGGAGGCTGTGGAGTAATACCGCTCCCTAAACATGCTGACTTTCCCGAGTAATGTCTGGGTAATGTGTAGTTATGCCTGCAACAAAATTACCCTCCAGAAAGCCTTGCAGAAGCTTCTGAGGTATTGGAAAGATGATGTTGGTGTGCTCACTGCACAGCAAACGCTATTTTCTTTATCCAGCCCCAGTGTGGGTCTCGTGGCCCTGATGTTGGAGTCCAGTCATACCTGGGACTTTCCCAAGCACAGCAGGATAGCTCGGCTTCTGAGACGAGGCTCCAGGCAGGCCTGCTGGCACGTAGTGACGGGCAAAGCTGAGCGCTGAAAACTGCCCACTCCCCTGACATGAAGCCGGCCGGTAACCTGTCTCACCTGTTCGGTCCACTGTGTCCACAGAGCACCATCTGCAGGCGGGTTTCCCTCAGGGAGTGTTTAGCCTTAAAGCCAGCTAAGGCGCTCGCAGGGTCTAGTTCTCTGCAGGTAAAGGACTCTAGGGCCAGCTGCCTGGAGAAGGAACATCAGGACACTGGTGACACACGTCTTCCTTCTCTTTCCAGTAGGTGGGTTGCCAAGGTGGCCAGGTAGGGAAGTGAAGAACATCAGGAGGAATCACCCAGGGAGCCCAGGGATCGCTGGGTGTACGTGACTGATCCACTGATCCAAAATGCTGAGCGTCTTATCTGCTGTTCTTCAGACATTCAGGCGAAGCCTCATGGAAACGGATCCAGAAGATGACCAGGAAATAATACCCTCCCCAAAACCAGGGCCTTTCAACTCTGATTTTGAGGCACAATCCTTAAATCAAACTCACGCACCTTTCCTGTCCCTTCCATGGGGGAGCATCCTCCTTAGACCGTGCCCTCCCCCACAAGCAAACGGGCCCCTGGAAAGCCACATCCCCGGCCCTCCTGTATGAAACCCGACATTCTGACGCTGATCGTCCTCGCTAGAGCTAAGTGGAAACACCTCCCGTTACACGGCTAGCCCCTCCGTGCACCCTAACAGCCTGCCGTCTGCACCTCCACCTCACAGCAGGTTAATGATATGAGTCACTAAATGCCTTTTTTGACTTTTTTTAATGCCTAAGCCATACTACAGAACCAAAATTCAAGCTCTATTTCCGAATATAGATGTGCTACATCTTGGAGTGAATACATTTCCAAATGTGACTCAGAAGTGAAGTAAGGCTGAAAAAATTAATCATTTTTTTCTTGTTTCTCATCGAAATGAACATTATAAATATTAGTTGTAGAGGAAACTGCTTACTACAGTCAGAAATAAGACAGAGCTTGGGGAAGGTAATCACATTTATGTAGGCTTTACCTAGATTTAGAAAAAACAAAAATGTATGTTTAATGGATATGACCTTAAAATAAAACTGCCTGCGTCTTGCTTAGCTTAAAGCTCAGATGACACCAGCAAGATGAATTCTCCTTCATCAGTCTTCCGCCAGCTCTCTCTTGTTCCCTAATGTATTCTCAAACACAGCGTTGGAATTTCATGAGGATCATATTCTAGGGATGAACTGAAAGAAAATGCATGCTCTAACCTAAAATCACATCTTTCACAGATGGCTCGGGAAAGGCAATGTCGTACCTGGGTTCATTGTAAGTCAGCACGTTTAACCTGCAGTTAGAGCATATTATTCCCAAAATGTGTAGGACGGCCCCGGGGTGGAATTCCTGTTCGACTCTACTCCTTTGTCTCGTCCTGATCTGGAACTGAAAAAGGAAAACAGTCATTGCTGTAGACTGTTTTTCCTTTTTCCAGGCAAATGTATTTGTTTAGATGGCCTCTAGGATCTATGTAGCTGCAATAATATTATAATCTAACCACTCTGTTACTACTATTGACAGTGTAGAATAGAGTCTAAGACCACAGTTTATAAGACTAGAGATTTCTTTCTGATTCTTACAGGTAGAATGTTACTGGGCAATATACTTAATATTGTTAAGCTTCAACTCATTCATTTTTAAAATAATTTAATTTCCTCATAATTGAATAATTATTTACCTCCTAACTGTGAGGATTATTTGAGATAACATATATAAGGCTTAAATTACAGTGTCTCGCAGGTAGTAAGCTCTCATTAGATATTTGAGATAATTGCTATCATTATTTCAATATGTAACCAAATTAACATTATGTGGCCTAGAAGATAGATGCCCCCCACCCTGCAAATAATCCTTGGCTATTTCTGAGTTAATGAATCTCGTCTTCATAAGAATTGGTACCTCAAGTCTTAACAAATAGTGATCTTTGTATATCTTAAATAATAATCTCACATAAATGTATTACTTGTTGAATAAATTATAATTTTTAAAATGACTTCAGAACTTTGGAACTTATACCAATATCAGCATAATTAGTAACAATTTTCAAACACCCAAAATATTGATATTTAAAAAAATTTTTTGTTGTTCTTTTGAGTTAAAAATACAAACCTGTTTGGGTAACTGGTGTTAAACTGTTTGGGCTAAAGAAAATCACAAAAAATTTTAA
The DNA here is from genome assembly GCA_963574655.1 of Perodicticus potto. Classification (NCBI taxonomy): domain Eukaryota; kingdom Metazoa; phylum Chordata; class Mammalia; order Primates; family Lorisidae; genus Perodicticus; species Perodicticus potto. The sequence continues at coordinate 8,528 of CAUYRH010120152.1, forward strand.
TCTATTTGCTTCAATAAAACATACTTGTAGATGAAACATCGGCAGATATTAAATTACATCCTTTTATAATTAATGACAACAGATAAAATTAGCAAAATGTTTAGAGAAGATCAGATTGTATACAAAGCCAACACACTGTACCCCATGATTGTACTAATGTACACAGCTATGATTTAATAAAAAATAAAAATTAAAAAAAATATACAAAATCTGAGAAATACATGATTGTATAGAGATGGAGAGACATGTCATTTTAGTATAACAGCCGTTCTCAACCTGTGGGTCGCAACCCACAGGAACTTTATTAAAGGGTCGCGGCATTAGGAAGGTTGAGAACCACTGGTACATAACATAAATATCACGGTTTAATGCTTCAAAATTGTAATTTGAAAGGGGGTAATAGTTAGTGCTTCCGCCAACAGTACTTACATAAATTTAACATGTGGTTGAGCTATACTTTCTAAAATGCATTTATCTGTTTTTTAAAATAAAACAGCATTCTTATTTGTCCAAAAGCCCTCGTTTTTAGGCTCAATCCATGAGCCACTGTGAAACCACAGTTGGAAGTGATTTCTGTGTACTTTCTTTCTTTCTGTCACATGGGGAAAACGTCATCAGCCATACCTATAACATGGCAAGAGGAACAAAAAATGAAGGTAGAAACTTCCATTACAATTGAAGGAATCCTATAAAACACTTGTCAGACAAAAGGCCATTGGCTGAGGCCAAGTAAATACAAGACCAAATGTAACATTATTCCCAGCAAATTGCCTGCGTCATCTTCTTGACAACATTCAATATGCCACATGGAAGCAAAGGCCAGTGTGTTCCGGGCTTCATGCTAAAGATGATGCCTCTTGCAAATGCAACAGCGACGCTGAAGTAAAGTGAAAATGAGCAGCCTGGATTCGTGCCCTGACATCAACATGCTAATATCCCAGTACTCCAGATAGTGCCCAGGGACACCTGGGCATGGTCACAACCTCATAAATTAGACATTTGTATTTACTATAAAAACACACTAAGTTAAATAACAAAAGTGGAAAATTAGTTTGAATAAATAATATTTCAATTATAGAACATTGTAAGGATTTACATACATATTTATAATTTCTGAGTAGGCATGATCATACTGTGATATTTGTCACTGAGTTATGATAATGTGATCAAGCTTCTTCAATTCCATCAGAAGGTAATGCCGACTTTCTGATTGAGGTAAAACAGCTCTTCTTCCAACACAGGAGTCTGTTGGGCGGGGGAGGGAGGGCATTAGCCTAGAAATGACCCTTTCCCAAATCACTGGTAGTTGAAAATTGTAGAGAATTTGGCTAAAAATAAATAGGTGGAGAATTAAAAATAATGTATATGTATGAATATAATACAAACCACAGTTGTTTTTGAAGAAACACAAGAGGTGTTTATCTGTATAAATAGTAACATATTACCAGGCAGGAAAGCTGACACTAATTTGAGAGTTAAGACATCAGAATCACTGCTGGAGAGCGCATTCTGTCAAAAGTGACACATTTAGAGGTTTACTAACATGTCAAATTTATCATTTCTCATCAACTAGGATGAGAAGACAACATGGCATTGAGAACTTAATAATGGTGTTTTGGAAAACATGAAAAGTACAAAGAAAAATGACAATAGTACACTCTACCACTTTCCATATACATAATGATAATCAATCATTGTTTAAAGTGATTTTCCAATTAATTTGTCACAATCACCATTTTAATGGATTGATAATTTTTCAACGTAAGTATGTCCCGCATTTACCTAACAGTTCTGTTATTTGCTCTCTCGTATTGCTCAGTGCTAGACAAGCCAGCTTCAGTCCTTTCTGTTTTAATGAAAATGTAGTTGGTAGATTAATCCATGACCATCTAACTGTCATGTCCAAAAGTCACGCTTCACACTTTATGTAATTGCCTCTCTGGCTCATTTAACAGTGTTGACTATGTAATGATTCTCTCTTCATACTAGAAAATAATTCTCGTTGCATCTGTTGGAATAATGTTTGGATGTGTATTTGCTGACTTTTCTTCTCTGCTCCTCCCATTAATATAAATGATGTTTCTCAATATCCTATTCTCAATCCTCTATTCTTATTAAACACATAAATTCAATATATACTTTGAGTCCTTACCATAATCTAGAAAAGCAAAACTAAGTGAGATACACAGGAAAGCAATGTGGTAAATGCCATCACAAAGTATCTAGGGTTTACTTTAGAATTTTTTGTTCTACTTCTGTGAAAAATGATGCTGATATTTTGTTAGGGATTTGTAGATGGCAGTGTGGTCATTTTCATAACACTGACTTTTCCAATCCATGAGCTTGGGATGTTTTCCCGCTGTTTGTGTCTTCTGCAATTTCTTCCATCCAGTTGTGTAGCTCCCCTTGTAGAGAACTTTCACCCTCTCAGTCAAGTCCATTCCTGGGTGTTTTATTTATTTTTTTGGAAGCTTTTGTGACTAGGGTTAAGTTATCGATTTCATTCTTATCTTGGTCATTACTGACACATAGCAGCACTACTGATTTCCACATTTTGATTTTGTAAACTGGGAGTTTACTGAATTCATTGATCAGATCTAGGAGTCTTTTGGAGGACTCTTAAGAGGGTTTCAGGTATGAGATCATATCATTGGCAAACAGAGATCGTCTGACAGCCTCTTTTCCAATTTAGATTCCTTCTCTTGGCTAATAACTCTGGCTAGAGCCTCTAATAGTATGTTGAATAGAAGTGTGGAAGTGAGAACCAAAAAAGAGCAATAGCTAGAGCAATGCTAAAAGCAAAAAGAACAAATCTGGAGGCATCACACTACCCAGCATCAAATTATACTACAATGTGACAGTAATCAAAACTGCATGGCACACATAGACCAATGGAATGCAATAGACACCCCAAAATAAAGACAAATACCTACAACCACCTGATTCTTGACAAAGCAGACAAAAATATGCCTTGGTAAAAGGACACTCTTTTCAGTCAATGGGGCTGGAAAAATTGGATAGTCATAGGCTGAAGAATTAAACTACATCCCTACCTCTCATCATATATAAGCATTAACTCAAGATGGATTAAAGACTTAAATGTAAAAAAATTATGAAAAGAAAATCTAGGGAAAACTCTTATAGACAGTGGTCTAGGCAAAGAATTCAGGACTAAGACTCTAAAAGCAAATGCAACAACAACAACAACAAAAAAAAAAAACTAAAGAAAGGGAATGTAAATTAAATTAAAAAGCTTCTGCACAGCAAAAGAAATAACATAGTAAATGTACAGCCTATAGAATGGGAAAAAATATTTGCAACCTATACATCTAATAAAGGATTAATATCCAGAATCTACAAAGAACTCAAATCAGCAAGAAAAAAGAAAAACAAAGAAACCCATTAAAAAGTGGGCAAATAACATGAACAGACATTTTCCAAAAGAAGATGTAACAAATGGGCAAGGAACAGGGGGGGAAATGCTCAATATAACTAATCATCAAGGAAACACAAAGTAAAACCATAAGAAGATACCACCTTACCCCAGTCAGATTGGCTTTCATTAAAAATTAAAAATAAATAGATGCTGGCATGGATGTAAGAAAGGGAATGCTTACACACTGCTGGTGAGAGTATAAATTAGTATCACCTCTGTGAAAAACAGCATGGAGACTCTTCAAATAACTGAAAGTGAACCTTCCGTTCAATCCAGCAATCTCCCTACAGGATGTCTACCCAAAGGAAAAGAAGTCATTATATCATGGAGACACCTGTACTCATACATTTACTGCAGCATAAGTCACAGATCAGCAAGGATACAGAATCAACCTAAAGGCTCATCCTCTTGGCCATTTGGTGACCGTAGCGATATTCAGCAATGAGGTATGTAGTGCTTTTTCAAGGATAAATTCCTAAAGTTAATGATCTAAACTCATATGCAAATAATTTTTGACTTGAACAAACACTACTTCAAAATAGAATGTCAGAGGACATACTAAAAGATGTTCAACACCCTTGGTAACTGCAAATTAAAACCATAATGAGGTAACAAATTTATAACAATTATCTAAAATCAGGGACTAACAACCCAGTGTTGGTGAGAATGTATAGCCATTGAATGCCACATACACTGCTGCTGGAAATTTAAAATTGTGGTCAAACGACTCCACATACAGATATTTGCTCCCCAAAGAAATAAAACACATTTCAAAAAAAAAAGAACACCTGCACATGACAGGACTTGTACGTGACCCCAAATCGAACACAACCCTGTGGCCCATCGGTAAGCAACTAGATAAACAAATTGCAATTAGCAAATTCATATAACTGAAAGCTACTTAGCAATGAAAAAGAACAGACACAAACTGACAGGGATGAACCTCCAAATCCTACTGAAGAAAGCAAACCAGAAAGAAACCACGCAGAGGTGGCAGACGCGCCCACCCATCTACGCGAAGCCAGAGCCCAGCCCAACTGAGCCATCATGCCAGATGGGGGAAGAATGCGCTGGTCAGAGGAACCCTGAGAAAACTTTGCGGGTGAAGAAAATGCTCACAGCACCGCGCAGTTGTAATCTGTCCTTTGTGTTGTATGTAAATTATCCTGCAATAAAGGTGGCAGAAATTGAGTAAAACGGGGCATCCTGTTGGAAATGACAGCATCCCGCTGCCCTAATTGTTGAGAAACTTCATAACAATAAGTTCATCCTCTTTGTCACTAAATTTTAGATGTGCAATTCTAAGGAATCATTGAAGAATTTGAATCATTCTCCCCAACTAAAAGTTGGATGAAATTCATAGATACGGTTAAACTCCAGCTTCCCACTCATCACCGCTGTGGAGAAGCTGAGAACTCTTGAAACTGGCTGAAAGGGGCACAGGAAATAAAACCTTCTGTCCAAATCCCATTAAGAAATTTGAGAGAACTTGATAAGTTTGGGAGTAGATTGGCCACTTATTAGTATGTCAAAAGTTTGGCAAGTGGGGCGGTGCCTGTGGTTCAAAGGAGTAGGGCACCGGCCCCATATGCCGGAGGTGGCAGGTTCAAACCTAGCCACGGCCGAAAAAAAAAAAAAAAACCTGCAAAAAGAAAACAAAATTAAAATATAATATGAAATAAAAACAACACAAATATGGCCTATAATTAAAAAAGTTTGGCAAGTGATTGGTTAACCACAAGTACTGTACACATATCACATTTGAAATTTCAGAGCCGTATATCTAAGGCACATATATTTAACATAGAAAAGATGCATCCAAGGAATATTTTTAATTAGAAAGAAAATTACAATCGAGTGGGGGAGTCCCCATGTTAAAAGAATTTACATAACGCTGGAAAATATGGAGATCTGTTCTTTTCTCTCTGAGTACTCTGAGAATGCCAAGTATGCAATTCAACAAACAAATGTATACAATAAGAAAAGGAAATGAAGTTATTAAAACAAATGAGGCTTGGCTATATCAGGAATGAAATGTTTGAACATTCAAATGATCTAGGTATCTCTTTGTAGAAAAGATAAATTATGCTGTACTAAATTTTAAAGGGAGCAATTATTTGTTTCTTCAAGGACACAAATAAATATTTATTTACAGAAATTGTGTTGAATTATGCATTCCAGATTTCTCAACCTGAAAATGCCTTAGAGCAGGCGAAAGGAAAGCTGCCTGCCTTGCTTCTATAAGCAGAAACCAAAAAGCACATGATTTCTAATGCTGATGCATGTGGTCTTTAAAAATTATAAAGGTCACTTGCTCTGAAAATGATTTTCTAAATAGCAAAGGCTCTGCCAAGACTATAGCTGGAAACCCAGTCCTCTCCTGCAAAGAAGGGCTCACTGCAGTGATGTCATGGGTGGAAGGGAGCGGGGTGTTCGCTTCCTGTGACATCCCTGTTGCTTCCTCTTGGGGGCATCCTGGGGTCCTCTTAAGGTGACTCGGCATTCCACACTCCAGCCACATGAGTGACACAAATGTCTCTAAGTGGTCCCTGTCTTGCTCGACCACAAAGCTTTGCTGATGCTCTTCTCAGCCTGAAATGCCGTCCGCCCACGTGCACCTGCTGCGTCCTCCTCACCCTGAGGTCTGCAGACGCCTTCCTGACCCCGGTCCACCTGTTATATTGTCTCTCTGCTGGACTCTCCCTCCTGTGACCATCTGTGAGGCACAGCATGGGTTCTGCTCATCGTTTTATGACCAAGAAGCCGCACAGGCCTGGGATAAAGCAACAAGTTCTACTCGTGGAATAAACAAGCCATGCAGGCAGGACAGCAGGCATTTTCCTTCTTTTTGTTCCTACCCTTTCATTTCGTGTTAATCTCACACAAGAGGAAGAGCGGGACGTCTTTCCATGGCGTGAGACGTCCTTTGTCCCTTTTCGTGCTTTGTGCTCTGCGTCCACTCCAGATGGGAGCACAGTCTTCTTATCATAGCCTCAAATGTTCAAAGCTCCTTCGCTGGCTTAGCCTGGCAACTTGCAAAAGAATTTCACAGTTCATGGAACATAATGGGACATGTCCTGCCCTGGGACAAGTGATTTCGGTGCCAAAATTAAGCAATTTTTAACCCTAACTATGTCATTATCTAAGTCTATTAAGTTGGACAATTATTTTTGATAGCTTCAGTTTTGCATTTATAGAATGAAGCACTGAACTGTATGATCTTAAAGGTTTCTGAATAGTGTGCAGTCCTCAGATAAAATTACCAAAGCTTCCACAGAACGTGGTCAGAGATACCTGATGCCGATTCGTGGTTTGAATATCTTATGCATTCTGCAAACTGAATCCCGCCAATCAATGGCATTAGTAGATGTGACAATATAACAAAAAGGAAACCTGCCAGTCACAACTGGAATTGGCTAAAACTATAAAGGAAAGTTATTGGAACTGGAGGGTCAGAGCATGCCAAGCCTCAAAAGCAATTTCCTCTGAGCTCCAGTTCTGATTCTCTCATTTTCCTGGTCCTGCCCTCCCTAGAGTCAGGGCTTCAGAGCCAGGCCGACTCCCTCTGCTTGCAGACTGCTTGCTGTAGTTCCAAGTCGCGATCCAGCCTTTTCCCCAATCATTAAACAAACCCCGGGCCTCACTCTGGTTGGACCAGGGAGGATCGAGTGCCCATTCCTAACACAACTGTTAGGCCAGGGTCGGGGGCAGACTGCCCTGAGGAGCCTCAGCCGGGGCACAGTCCTGCAGGGGGTCTAGTCGCTCCTGGAACAAATTGTCTTGAGGGGTGGAAAACACTCAAGCAAAAATCTTGGTGCTTTTATTAAAGAGGGGAAGCAGAGAGCAAGTTGCCTACAGCAATAGAACTGCCATAATGGGTGAGAAAACTGCCCTTGAAAACTGCCCTGTTAGTAACAGGACACTAATAACTGATGACCCTCAGAACCACATCGTGACTTCTCACCCACATCTGCAAATTCACACACAAATCTGCAACTGAATATTGTAGTTTTCACGGAACTATCCCATTATTTCCTCGACTCAACGTATCTCTAAAAGAGCATGCTGCTCAGTCCTTCCTGCAAACACTCGCCTGTCAGGATTATTTCATCAGAACAGGACCACTGTTCCCTCAGTAACGCAGATTCGGAAACATGGAATTGACTTTGATTCCCCAACTGATGATTAGTCCAAATGCATGTAATGATTACGTGCTATTGATCCTGCCTCCCCCCGAAAGATAAAAACAAGTCACAGGAACGACGTGAACCATACAATCGTGTTTATCCCTGTCCTCCCGAGATGTGCCCACCTTCCCCGTATTTGAATCTCGAGGACCCACCGAAATGAGCTGCACACAGTACATCCAAGAACGTTTTCTGAGAACGATGATCTTGTTGAAGATAACAGCAAGTTATTTCCTTGCTCCTGGCTTCTTCCCGTCCTGTGCTCTTAAGCCCTACTTTCCAGAACACCATTTAGAGATCGTTCCAAATACATTCTAAGTTCTCAAAAGGAATATGATGACTTCACACGGTGTCGACCAAGAGGGTAAGACATGAACATTTAAGAGATCATTCCTCACTGTCCAAAGGCCTCTTCTGGCTTCCTTTTTCCAATTCGTAGTGCGAATGATGATAAGCCATAGACGCTAGATGATCTAGTTGTGCTTGAAACACAAATTTTTAAAATTCAGAAAATAAACTTTTAAGATGCAAAAGCAGCAACCAAGGACAGAAAATTAGTATTTTTGTGTATTTTTTATAATCTCTTTCATTGCTATCATTAATTACTTAACGAAAATAGGAAGTGATTTAGACAGAATGTATTAATTTTCTAATTGGCTACTCTATTAGTTTCCTTGGACTTTGGTGACAAAGTAATAAGCTTGGTAGGATAAAACAAAAGAAGTTTGTTATCTCGCAGTTCTGGAGGCGAGAAATTCCAGACTGAGGCGTTGTCATGGTGGGTTCCTGCTGAGGTCCCAGTGACCACAGCAGTCCTGGGCGGTGGCAGCGTCACTCACTCTGCTCTCTGCCTCCACTTCCACATCATCGTCCCCCCGTGCACCTGTGTGTCCCACCTGCATCTTCTTTTTCTTGTAAGAACAGCAGCTATTAGATTTAGGGCCATTCTTAGTCCAGAATGACATCATCCTGAAATCCTCCCCTTAATAACATCTTCAAAAGTCATTAATCCAAATAAAATCACACTCTTTATCTTTGGAGAGGGCACAAATCCAGCCCCTTACACTCTGCCCCCATTCGCTCCAAGTCCATGCATGTCCCACGTGAAAACCACTTTCGCCCCATCCCAGTGTCCTCCAAAATCTTAACCCTGCCACAGTAGCAACTCTTAAAGTCTAACATAAATCTTTTCAGGTGAAAGATACAAAATATCACCATCTGAACCAGGTCTGGGAGAGACTCGATCCAGATGAAAGTCTTCTGTCTCTGCGCCGTGAATCTGGAGGACAGGTTACCTGCTTCCAAGACGTAATGGGGGTGTACGTCTCCACCCCTTAAAATTGGGCAGGTGTTTGCCGTTATCTTTTCTCCCATTCCAAAAGGGAGAAACTAGTAGGACTAAGGAGCCACTGGTTCTCCGCAGGTTTAAAAGCCAACGCGGCAAACTCCACCAGGTCTTCAGGCCTGAGCACCCTCCTCCCCCCCGAGGTGCACCCCTCCACACTGTGGGCTCACAGTGGCTCCCGGGGGGTGCTGCCGCTGGCCTGCACCAAGGCCTCAGTCGGTCCGCAGCCACCCTGGGCATCCACCGCTCAGTCATTGGCGTCACTGTTCCATTTTCTTAAAGGGTAAAGTACGTCTGACGGCCCTGTCAGCCTGTCTCCTTCCTGTGTGTGTTTTAAGTCTGTAGCCTCTCCAGGTTGTCCTACCTCAGTCCCTTCCTTCCAAGCTGGCAGAGCTGGAGCCGGCATTGCATTCTAAAACTCACAGGAGCCTCCTGCCTGTGCCACAAGGACCTGTGTCATTAGACGGGACACCCTATCTCCATGCCTGGCTTTGCCGAGACTGGGTCCAGCACAGGCCGCCCGTCCAGCACACCCCAGGCCTCCCACCTGGACGTGTTTCCTTTCAACAGGGAATTTTACCAGCATAGCCTTTGCCATAAAGGCTCAGAACTCCTCCAAGTCATCAAGTCCTACCTCCTTTTCACTTAAAAGCTCCTTCCTCTAATTATCTTTCCTCTCACAGTGTACTACGAGGATCAAGGAAACGCCAGGCCTTTCCTTGGACATGTTCCTTGGAAATACCCTCAGCTGGTGGCCGGCATTCTCCTTCACATCAGCTGTGGAGCACAACTCGGCCACGCCTCTGCCACGTCAGGCCGAGTTCCCTTCGACTTTCTGAAGACACGTTCCTCGTCTGCATCTCAGCCCTCTGCCGGCGCTCAGAGCTCAGCACAATTCCACCAGAAAGGTCACTGAGGCAATCCAGGCTTTTCTGTCACACACCTCACAGTTCTTCCTGCGGTAACCACTGCCCAGCTCCGCGTGTCCAGGTGGGGTCCGAGCTGCAGCCCGCGCCCCAGCACCGGGACCTGCGTTAGTTTGCTGGGTCACCTGTGGCTGAAAACAACAGGAGTTCATTAAGTCCAAAATTAGGGCATCAGAAGGGCGGGTTCTTTCTGGAGGTACCAAAGGAGAATCTATTGTAGGCCTTTCAAGCAAAGGGAAACATACAGGCCGTGGGCTACACAATATGGAATTGTATTTCTCTCTGGCATAGCGATCCCACAGCGTGTGGTCCAGGCCGGGGCAGCCGACTGCCGTGTGGAGTCATCTGGACACTACGGTTCTTCTCACAGTTCACCTGCTGCTGTGGGGCCCACTTCCTAACACGCATTGGTACCTGTGTGTAGCCAAGGGATTGGAGACTGCAGCTTTACATTATAGCTAGGGCGCTATGTCCTTTTTAAACGTTATTTGTGTAGTTACATTACATCATCTGTGAATTTTATAACAAGATCATAAAGGGGAGAGGTTGGGCACCAAAGCATTGAAAACCGCAGTTCTGAAGATGTCACAGCTCCGGGGTTCCCCTCTCAAGCCCAGGCCCTGTTCTGAGAACTGCATCCTGCTGGCTCCCAGGGCTAGAGACCCTGACTAGACCACGGCGTGGTGAGCACAGACAGCCAGACAGACTGACTGCCTGGAATTTGGACTTGGGGTTCAGACGTGGTCAGCATCTATAGGAGCCCTTCCCTGGCTCCCTGCAGACACAGGGCTGAGAGCAGTTTGACTCACATACACCAAAAACCACAGCAAGGTCGTTTGCAAGGAGAGAAAAGAACAGAGCAGAAAAGAAAGAAGCCAGAGCTCGCCACCTTGGTGGGGCGATTCCGCACCCACAGCCCCAGAGGGACCAGCGACACTGCCCTTTGCATCCCCTGAGAGATCTCAAACCCATAAATAGCACAGGGCTCTATTTTCTGCCAGCTCCATGGGGTTTTGTTCATTGCAACCAAAAAGACTTGCTTCAGTATTTTAATTTCCATTTTTCTAGCGGGTGGTAATTAACGGCTGCTAAATAAATTAATATAAGGACAAATGAATAAAAAGTCAATGGCGACAGATGAATTTTTACACTTTCATTAACACAAGGCTTTCTATTATGTCTTCCAACTAATTATCTGCATCTGTTATAGTTTATTTTATGTTTTACAATTTCATTCTTAAAGACAAAAGGCAGTTTATCTTTTAGACACTATTATGCTTGCCTAATTCAAAATATTTGTTTTAAGTGAAAAGATTTGGTATGTATAGCACGTGTGTGTGTGTGTGTGTGTGTGTGTGTGCGTGCGCGCGCGCGCGCGCGCGCACTGAGAGAGAGAGAAGATCCGTTTCTGTGAAACTCCTCTCCAGGAAAGAAGTATCCAAGGCCACAATACTCGATAAAAATAGTTACCTTGGAATGTTTAAAATAGCTGATTCTTATTTAGAGATTTGGCTGTGGGTCTGAAAGAAAATATTATAATGTCTTGTAGCTATAAGACACACTGAAGGCTTCTCTATTATTACTGGATTGTTAGACTGTGTATTAAAATTAAGAAATACGCCTCCTAAGGTTGTTTTAATTGTTAAGTATTGTGGTTCTATGGGAACAAATGACACTGCATGACCATTGTACTAAAATGTCATGTTTTAAATTTTGCGTCCCTTTCATGTCCTATGTCTCCTAATTTGGGGGTACTTAAATATATGCATATGTGCTATCCTTATATTAGAGTTTGATTATAAAGAAACCAGCGCATTAATCCTTTATTCTTATTTAATGTTTCTTTCATAGCTGTATTTAGGCACTAGTTTTATTTTACCTGAACTTGATCAAGTATTTCCACGCTAATTTTATTTTGCCTGAATTGAATCAAATATTTTTCTCCCAAGTTTCTTGGGCTCAGAAAGATCCAGTTGTAGTTTATGTGGCTGTTAAATAAAGAAAAAGAACAGAGTGAACACATGTTCGCAGGTCACAGGGAGATTTTCTTTACCAATGTAAGGAACAGAGTAAAAAACCACAGTTCAGGGCTAAGGTGATGCCACATGTCACCAGCCCATCAAGTGAAAAAGTGGGGAATGTTGGGGCAGCACCTGTGGCTCAAAGGTGTAGGGTACTGGCCCCATATGCCGGAGGTATTGGGTTCAAATGCAGCCCTGGCCAAAAAATTGCAAAAAAAAAAAAAAAAAAAAAAAAGGTGGAGAATGTTTATGATTTAGCTGTTCTTGGCAGGCCAGATAATGACGCATAACTGGCTTCTTTTTAATTGAATTGCTAATTGTTTGGGGGGATTCTGTAGGAAGAATCTTAGTAGCATTGGGCTGTTGAATTCTGAAATATTTTTTTCTTACTGAATCTTGCACACACACAGACTCATGAACACAAATGTATATATAACTCACAGAAAGGATTCTTTTCCTTCCTCTTTTCCTTTGCCGGCCTCTCTTACCCTCATTTCCCAGGTTTGGGGTCTGTAGACTGTGCAGGCTGTGGGGAAGGGCCCAGGAAGGGGAGGCGGTGGAGTCAGGCTGGCAGTAGCCGCAGTGAAATCATCACCACCTACTCCTGCAGGGGGAGCCACAGCCCAGGGAGCTTCTCAAATGTTGCCTACTCTAACTTGGAAGGTTAACAATAAAGGAAAAAACAGCACAACAAGCACATACAGTGAGAAGCCAATCACATCATCTTTGGGGGCTGAATACAGTGACTGCTTGAGCAAATGCCCACCCTAAGACTATGCCTTTGTCTAGAGGTTTGGGGGTTACCAGTGGGGTGGTGGATAAAGACCCCGTCCTCACCGCCTAGTTTTCCCTGTGGGCTGGAAAGAGGCGGGTTTCGGTGCTTGGCAGGGAGCCCTGGACCCTCTCCTTCCTTCTGTGTGTTGAGGCCGGTGTTGGTTCCAGACTTTTTTTTGTTTCTGCTCAGAAGCTGGGACCAATTTTGTCTGTCTTCCTGTGGTTCTGAACTCTCTTTCTCTAAATAAAGGGAGACTATCTCTAACTTCTGCAACAGGAACGATTTTAATTAGATTTGTCTTCTTTATGAAAACCAGGATATCAGCATTTCTCACAACTGGCCACTGCAGTTACTGACTCCTGCAGCCTGGGCTCAGCCGTCCCGCCAGAGCTCTGGGTTTGAATGAAACGTAACGTCACAACTCAGAGTCTGAGGGACCGGGGCATCTGAGCTCCTCTGATCTGTGCACACCAGGGGCTCCAAAGGGCCTGACTTGGGTCCCATCTCCTTCCACAAGGGCAGAAGGAATGTGATGAGAACCTGCATCCAGCCGGGTCACCTGTCACCAGCTAATGTTTCATGACTAGACTCAATTGTCCGTGCCAATGTTTCATCCATTATTTTCATCCTTATTACTTTATTGTAGAGTTTTAATGGCATACACAGACAAATACAAACTTAAAATAACCAATACCATTCGACTTCAAAAGAATGTAGATACAGGGCGGTGCCTGTGGCTCAAAGGAGTAGGGTGCCGGCCCCATATGCCAGAGGTGGCAGGTTCAAACCCAGCCCCAGCCAAAAACTGCAAAAAAAAATAAAAAAAGAAGAATGTAGATACAACCAGCATCCATGTAAGACAAGCAGCTGAAGGTGCCCCTCCTCCATGTAAGACAAGCAGCTGAAGGTGCCACTCCTCTGGCCTTGGAGATGGGCGAAGCCGTCACGCTTCCGCGGCAGGCCTCACCCAGCACACTCGAAGTACGAAGCTTGCTTGTAAAGCACGATTTCGCCCTAAGAAAATCCTTCAGTATACTATTTGGGTCTTGCAGTTGTTTGGCTAAGCTTCTGACATTACTGTGACTCACTGGCGCACATTTCTAAATCATTCTGATTCAAGAAAAAAGAACCTTCGGATGGAGATAACCCAAAACCCATGATGGAAAATCTGGTGACATTTCGCACAGTCAGAAAGACTTTTCCTGCTTAGAAAATGTTTTCTCTGTAACACAGATGTGTTTTTCAATGCCTTGGAATTTCCTCTTTAGAAAATGTGTTGAGTCAACTGAATTTTTCAAGAAAAGAATTATCTCCCGAATTTAGCTCTGCTGAAAGAGCTTGCAAGAGCTGCAATCATTTCCTTTGTAAACGTGTTTTGAAGTTTTCCTGGAGTTTATCACGTGAGGATGAAATGAAGGAACTGGAGTCTCAGGGCTAAAGTAGATTCTGATTTGTAAAAGAATAAAAATATGTATAAAGGTGAAAAAATACATCTGTGCCAACATGTGTATTACCACTAATCCTCAGAATGTACAAACCTCAATCTTTTATATTCAAAATCCTTACTGGTCCTTATTTGTAATGTATTTATCATGAAAAGATTCCTAGCAAAGTAAAGATTGGGAGTGGGCAAATGTGTGAAGGTAGTTTCCAGATTGCAGAAGGGATTACAAATAAAACTTCTATTACCATTTTTCCAAAATGACTGTACCATGGGCGTTCCTACTAGCAATAGATGAGATTTCTGTTTGCTCAGCATTTTTGCCCACACTTAAGAAGTCTGTCCTTTTGTTCTTGGTTATTCTAACAGATGGAAGAGACTTGGAGCAGCGTCTTACAGTTAAAGATGTCGAGTATGTTTTCATATTTGCTATTCACCTATCTTACTTGGTACCATGTTCAAATCGTTTGCCTAACTTTTTTATTGTATTTCCATTGCTTCCTTTTTTTACTATTGAATTATGAAAGTTAGTTGTATATTCTAATAAATATTCAATAAATAATGCTATTTACTGAATGTATTTTTGCTACTATATCCTCTTAGTATGTGGCTCATCCTTTTCTTTTTTTTTATTTTTTAGAGAATTTAAATTTTTAATTATTATTATTTTTTTTTTATCAAATCATGGTTGTGTACATTAATGCAATCATGGGGTACAATGTGCTAGTTTTGTATACAATTTGAAATATTTTCATTGAACTGGTTAACACAGCCTCCCTTTTATTTTCTTAATAGGGATTTTTTGTTTGTTTTTTAGGTAGAGTCTCGGTCTGCCACCCTGGATAGAGTGCTGTGGCGTCGTAACTCCTGGGTTTGAGTGACCCCCTTGCCTCAACCTCCTAAGTAGCTGAGACTACAGACGTGCACCACAATGCCCAGCTAGTTTTCTATTTTTAGTAGAGACAGAGTCTCTCTCTTGCTCAGGCCGGTCTCAAATTCCTGAGCTCAGGCAACCCACCCATCTCAGCCTCCCAGAGTGCTCGGATTACAGGCATAAGCCACCACACCCAGTCAATAGGGATTTTTTAAAATGCACAAGTTCTTAATTGCAGTGAATTACATTTTATCTTTTCTTTCAAGAACAGTACTTTTGGCGTTACATCTAAGAAATATTTGCGGATTCGTGATCACAAGATTTTTCTCCTGTGTTTACTTCTAGAAATTTTATATGTTTTAATACTTAGGTCCATAATCCACTTGGAGTTACCTTTGGCTCAAAATGGCTCAAAGGTGTGGGTCCAAGTTCAGTTTCTGTGTGTACGGATATTCCTGGCCATCTGTTAAAACCATCTGTTGAAAAGAAAATTCCCCATCGATTGAAACGCCTTTGCAAAACTTTGTATAAACCCAATTGGCAATACATAGCAGGTCTATTTCTGGACTCTGTCTAGTGCCACTGACTTGCGTGTCTGTGTTTTCTCTGAGACCACACTGCCTCGCCTGTCCTGCGCCCTGGAGCCAGGTGGTGTGAGGTGGTGTGCACTTTCTGGATTTGTTCTCACTTTGCCAACGTGGCTCAGGTTATTCTCCTGCACCGAATATGTTAGAAATGTCTTATCAATTGTAAATCATGTGTGATTTTGATTCCAATTGTATGAATCCTATAAATTAATTTTTAGAGAATTGATATATTGCCTTGTGATATTTCCAGTTCATGACTAGAGCCCACCTTTACATATTTTTAGGTCTTCTACAATTAATGTTTTTTCATAAGTGTTTTGGAGTCTTGACAAATAGATTCACATAATTTATTAAATTTATCTGATACATCACCAGTGTTTGGTGCTATTGAAATGGTGCTTTCTTTAAATTTCGATTTTGAATTATTCATTGCCAGTAGACCTGCAATCACATATATGCTCTAACAGCTTTCTGTTAGATTCCTTGGGATTTTCTACTCAGACGAATATGCAGTCTATAAATAGAAATAGTTATATTTTTAGTTGTAATCTATGTGCCTTTCATTTCTTTTTTCTCCCTATTGAACTACCTAGAATGACCAAAAGAACAGTAATTGTGGATGTCCTTGTCATGTTTCTGATTTTAGAAAGAAAGCATTCAATATTTTAACAATAAGTATAATTTTGGCAGTAGGTATATTGCAAACATATCTCATCTGGTTGATGAAATTGTCGGGTGAAGGAATGAATATTGAAGTATGTCCATTTTTCCATCTAAAGAGATGAGAACATGCTATTCCTTCTTTAATCTATGAATATGAATAATTAGCATTCACTGATGTTTGAATATTGACCCAAGCTTCCAAAACCACACGGCCATGACATAATGGCATTTTTACATGCTTCTGGGTTCACTTTGCTAATATTTTTAGAATAATTCAAAGCCTTTAACAATTCCGTGTCCAAGTCTACTGCCTGAAACATTTGCAAGGCCACATTTGTCGTTTCCTCCAGTCTTTCTCCACTGGCATTCACCCTCCCGCCACCCTCTATCCAGAGAGTAGCATTGGTCATGTCTCTTAGCTTTCTCAAGATTCCTGTCTACTGTGTAAATTCACATAAACAAAGTATCTAAATTCTTCATCACATTAAAAATAGGTGCCTAACATGAGCCTGCCAGTTCTTCTCTTCCCTCCTCTTCCTAAAACATTATGGTCTACAAAAGCCAGATTTCTTTTCTTTTCTTTTTTGTTTTTTGGGGGTTTTTTGAGACACAGTCTCACTTTGTCGCCCTTGATAGAGTGCCGTGGCATCACAGCTCACAGCAACCTCAAACTCTTGGGCTGAAGCGATTCTCCTGCTTCAGCCTCCCAAGTAGATGGGACTACAGACGCCCACCACAGCGCCCGGCTATTTTTAGAGACAGGGCCTCATTCTGGCTCAGGCTGATCTCGAACCTGTGAGCTCAAGTAATCTACCCGCCTCGGCCTCCCAAGTGCTAGAATTACAGGTGTGAGCCACTGCACCTGGCCCAGTTTTATGTACTTCTGTGACTCTAATGCACAGCTCTAACTATTTCTTTTCTGGAATTTTTTCTCCACATTTCAGGAATATATCCTTTAATCATTTATTATGTCTTCACTCAGACAACTTCTCATTCACGAACCTCTGGTCCTCCTAGAAGAGGCAATTTTCCTGCTTCCTTTATTCTATAATAGGTGGTTCAGATATCCACCACACAAAGGCATAGATTCATATGTGAATACATGAACATGAAACCATACACCTAAAGGTTTTTCTTTCTTATAGGACTAAACTCCCAGAGAACATTGGTGGGTATTACATTTATATTTCTATCCCCTACCTATAGCCCAGTGTCTGGCCTCAAAATGAGTAACCAATAACATTCGTCAAACTGTTCTGGGTTAAATAGCACTGGGGTGGGAGGATTCTTGAGGTCAGACATGACCGCCATTTGTGTTTCATTGGCCCATGTCCTCACCACTGAACTGGGCTCTGGCCATCAGCCAGGAGGAACTAGAGGTGAAGTGATCCTCTCCTAGGGTCGTCCTGCCCTTGTTTGTTATTCCCTTCGACTCACAGAGCACATTAAAACAGTGAGTTTCAACTAGTATGCCTTGAAAGGATCGTAGGTGTGCTGCAAAAAAATTTTAAAGATCCTTAATTAAATTATTTTTGAAAGAAATTCAAAGCACAGTAAGTATATTCTTTAGTTTACTTTTTTTTGATCAACATAATTTAAGTGTGCTGCAGAAGTTAAACTACAGGTTCAAGGGTGCCATGAGATTAAAAAAAAAGACTGAAAAACACTACCTTAAACATGCAATTAATGTAGTCAGCACTTTACTACAAAGATATACATATATGCACCGAACTTCAGGGGTGTATAGAACTCTTAATTTCTATTCCTTTCTTTCTAGGACAGGGTTATGTTAAAAGGGGAATGGAAAATTCCTCTTTCCTGGACACTCCTCCTCTCCAAAAAACACACTTTGTTGGTAATGCTCAAGTGTACAACAAGGGCCAGATATACAATAGGTGAGGATGTGTCCTCCCCTGCCCCGGGGACACAGGACACCTTACACGGACCGCAGAGCACACTTTGTGTGCCCACCCTGGAGCCAGGAGCCAGGAGCCAGTCCTGCTCTGTACCTACCAGACTGGAACGCTGGGAGAGTTCCTGAACATCGCTGTGCCTTGGTTTATTCATCATGAAAGTGTGGGGGACAACATCACCCATATCCCAGGTGGGAGTGAGAATCGCTTGGGTTCAGACTTACGACAGTCGGGTTTTAAGCATTTTACACAGCTATTATTATTATTTGATTAACTATTCAATTAATATCAAGAGTTTTAAATGATTATTTTAATACCCTCTTCACACATATAGTACAACTGTCCAGATTTGAAGTTCCTGTTTATAACTGAATCTCTGTTCTGCCTTCCTAAGATTTCACTGGAGTCACCTTCATGCTAAGGAGTCACACATCCCTAGACACAACTTTGGTTACTTTTCAAGCAGCTGATCTTGTCTGTTACGTGACAATTATGTGCTTAGCGGCTACAGAATGGTCCTTTTCTTTAGCGCTTAGGGTTTGGTCCATTGTTCGTAGCATACTTAGCCAGCACTGTTTAAGTAGCACACGTAAGCCAAGTTTCATAGAAATTCAAGGGAGGACAAGCCATCGCCGTGCAGCATGATCAGACTGTGTGGTCTTTGGTTGAACAATAGCTTAATCAAAATGATTCTACCTGAAACAGTGGTTTTCAGAGGAATGCCAAAGAATTTCTTTTAATTTTTAATTTTCCTTTTATTTACAGAGACAAGGTCTAACTCAGTCACACACAGGATAGAGTGCAGTGGCACAGTCACAGCTCACTGCAACCTCAAACACCAGGACTCAAGCAATCCTCCAGCCTTACCCTCCAGAGTAGCTGGCACCACAGTGTGCACCATCATACCTGGCTAATAATTTTTTCTATTTCATAGAGACAGGGTCTCACTATGTTGCCCCAGCTGGTCTCAAAATCATGGCCTCAAGAAATTCTCTTACTTTGGCCCCCTCAAAGTTCTGGGATTACAAGGTTAAGCCACCTTCTCTGGCCAACTATTTTTTTTGTTTGTTTGTTTTAATGACGCTGTTTTAGATAATGACCTCTAAGAAATTTTAGTCTGAGGTTTCATAATAATGAACAATATTTTTGAAGTTAATAATCATTTTTATCTGAAATCATACTCTTTAATTCCACAGCTCTTTCCCAGGATTTACTTTTTACTACGTCTTTGCCCACAAGCATCCTTCTGACCCCACCACGACAATGCCACCAGCACTCAGCTCTGCTTCTCATTTCTTCTTTTAGATGTCCTAAAAACTCACTTTCCCTAAAATCATGGAGCTTTGTTTTTAAAATTCATAGAAGAACCTAGATCTTTAAGGCTGACAGAGATTGGGGGGGAGGATAGAGTAAAACAATGGTGCCTTAAGCAAAAATCATATAATATCTTACAAGCAGTAAACTGCCCAATAAATCTGGCTAAATACTGGAAAATCAATTCACAATTAATGAACCGCATGGATTTTTAAAAGAAAGAAAGTTAAGACACAAACTCGGGAGTCAAATTGTTTTTCGGCTCCCCGGCCTGCCTCTGGCTGAGTTCTCGCAGCCTCCCTGGTGTCACTCTGATTCCTTATAAAATGTGAGTAACAGAGTCATATGGTACATAAAGTGGTGACGAGGAAAGAAAAACCTGAATATTTAAAGATTTACCGAACATCAGGGGAAGGAGTGAGTACATTTAAACGTGTTTCATTTACTCATTTATTTGGGTAACATCCCTTGTGTGATAAGTATAAGGTCTACGATTAAACCACAAATGTAAAAGTTTTGTAGAAAATTACTGTAGCTTTGGATAATCTAAACACCTAGGTTGAGATGCCAAAATTCAAGTTTATGACAGTAATATCCACCGATACTACGTAATCGAGGCATCAAAATTATGTTGCAAAATTAAAATGAGGAAGTTGAGCCAGACGATTCCTCAGGCTCCTCAAATCTCTCAAACTGGGAATGTGATGCCCCCACCTGGGTTGTGTTAAAGGCTCATTATTCCCGCCTCATACCGCCTTGTCTGCAGTCTGAGGAACGGCCACCAGAGGGCAGGAGGCGCCAGCCTTTAAAGCCCACAAGCGTTTCCCCCATGTTGAAGTCCTGTGTCTGTCTGAAGAAGCGTTGTGCACTAATATTTAAAAAACTGCTTTAATCAAACAATTGTTCTTTCTCAATTTTATCTTCTAAATAAATAAAATTAACTCGACAACGTCAGAAAATATTTTGAAAGCTCCTGGGAAGGACGCTCTAAATAGTAATCAACCTGATTCACTCTGTGTTTTTCCTCTGAATCTATCCATAAATAATCAACAGTAAAATAATTATTTATAAAATGATGCTTGTAAAAAATACGTGCTGACCCCACATTCTTCTGTCCCATTAAAGGAGATACCAAAACGCCTTTTCTCCCACCACTTCAATTTAGGAACTATTTTAAGATATCACAAATGAAAATGTGTGCATTTAAAAAATAACCTGGCAATATCCATTTAAAAAACTGCCTTCCGTCTCATTGGGCTGCTCCACAGGTGATCACTGCTGGGTTTCTCACCCTCCCCAGAGCTCTGTGCGTGTAGAGAGTACAGATGGACAGGTAAGTGTGTGTGTTCACACGTGGGCTCTTGTCTGTCTGCACAAGCAACACGTGTATGTGTATGTGTGCTCTATATATGGGTGGCTGCACGTGTGTGCGTGTGTGTGTGCTCTGTATATGGGTGCCTGCACGTGTGTGTGTGTGTGTGCTCTGTATATGGGTGCCTGCACGTGTGTGTGCGTGTGCTCTGTATACGGGTGCCTGCACATGTGTGTGTGTGGGGTCTGTATATGGGTGGTGGCATGTGTGTGTGTGTGTGTGTGTGCCCTGTATATGGGTTTCTGCACGTGTGTGTGTGTGCTCTGTGTATGGGTGCCTGCACATGTGTGTGTGTGTGCTCTGTATATGGGTGGTGGCACGTGTGTGTGTGTTTGTGTACTCTGTATATGGGTGCCTGCACGTGTGTGTGTGTGTGCTCTGTATATGGGTGCCTGGACGTGTGTGTGTGTGTGTGTTCTGTATATGGGTGCCTGCTCGTGTGTGCGTGTGTGCCCTGTATATGGGTTTCTGCACGTGTGTGTGTGTGCTCTGTATATGGGTGCCTGCACGTGTGTGTGTGTTTGT
>CAUYRH010120153.1:0-23643 GCA_963574655.1 Perodicticus potto
GGTGAAACTTGTTAAATGCAGAATATCAATGTCTTCATATAGTGATTAAGAAAATGCCATGAAGGCTATGTTTAACAGTTCGACCAAAATATTTCAGATTGTATATGAAGTCAGCACATTGTGCCCCATGATTGCACTAATATATACAATTATGATTTAATAAAATTATTTTAAAAATGAGAGAATTTTTTATGCTAGTACTTTATTACTACCTCCCTGAATTTTGATGTGTATTATTTCCAATGGGACATTTGCTGTCATTTTTACCTTTTTTCCTCTCTGCATAATATATTCTTCTCTCTCTGGCTACATTTAAAGTGTGTGTGTGTGTGTGTGTGTGTGTTTTATTTGTTTGTTTTAATTAAATCGTAATCAAATTATGATGTGCCTTGATATAGTTTTTTTTCCACTTTATTATACTTGGAGTTTGTCAAGTTTCTTGAATCTGTAGGTTTACAGTTTTTATTAAAATTTTTAACTTGTATCTCCTTGTTGTCTAAATATATTTTTTCCTGTTCTTTTCAGATCCTCCTTCAGAAACTCCAAGTATCCATATATTAGGACCCCCTGATGCTATGTGATTACTCACTGATACTTTGGGGGCTTTTGGTGGTTGTTCAGTTTTTACGATTATTATTTTGCATAATTTCTATTTTTCTGTCATCAAGTTCAATTTTTTTTTATGAAAACTCTAATTTGTTGTTAACATACAACTTTTAAAAACTTAAGTAGGTTTACTCTCTCGAAATCAATTTGGATCTTTATCTTATCTCTGACATTTTTTATTAAACAAGCTCAATCTTTTCTTTCTCAAAAATGTGGAATACAGTTTATAATAACTGTTTTAAAAACTTTCTATACTAATTATAGTGTCTATATTATTTCCCAATTTATTTCTATTGATTGATTTTTTACCTCTAAATATGCCTAATAATTTTGGAATATATATTAGACATTATGACTTTTACTTTGTTGAGTTTCGTTGGTATTTGTATTACTACATTCTATTTTTCTCTTTTCTTAATTGTTATTTTTAATTACTATGTGAATATAATAGTTGTATATATTTATAGGGTATGTGAGATGTATTTATATAGGTATACAGTGTATAATAATCAAATTAGGGTAATCAGGGTATTGATCACATCAAGATTTATCTTTTTAATAAGAACCTTACTAAATGCAAAATACAAATGCCTTCATACAATAACTAAGAAAATTCCATAAAGGCTATGTTGATCAGTTTGATGAAAATAGTTCAGATTGTGTATGAAACCAGCACATTGTACCCCTTGATTGCACTAAAGTACACAGCTATGATTTAATAATAAAAACAATACAAAATTTTAAATTAAATAAAATTTAAAATTAAAAAATAAAAGATTTATCTTTTTGTGTGTTAAGAATATTTCAATTTCACTCTTTTAGTGATTTTAAACTATGAAATAGATTATAATTAACTACAGGGATATTATTATGTCCCCAAATACTAGATCTTATCCATTCTATCATTTTGTACCTATTTTATGCATTCCCACTTTATCTCCATCTTACCACTACCCTTCTGAGAATCTGACAACCATCCTTACACTCGTTACCTTTAGAAGGTCAATTTTTTTGAACTCCCACATTTGAGTGAGAACACGCAATATTTGTCTTTCTGTGCCTATCTTGTTTCACTTAATATAATGTCCTTCACTTCCATCCATGTTGTTACAAATAATAGAGTTTCATTCTTCTTTATTTTCATTTTTTTCTATGAATAATCTTCATTCTGTATATGTACAACAGTTTTCTATTCTTTCATCTATTATGAAGACATTTCTTTCACATCTTCCTTATTGTGAATAGTGCTGCAATAAACATAGGAGACCAGATATCTCTTTTTTGATACTAATTTTCTTTACATTGAATACATACCCAGCAGTGGGATTACTGAATCATATTCTAGTTCTATTTTTGTAGTTTTTTTGGCAGGGGCTGGGTTTGAACCACCTATTGGGGCCAGCGCCCTACTCCTTTGAGTCACAGGCATCACCTTATTTTTGTAGCTTTTTGATGAATCTCCATACTATTCTCCATAGTGTCCTTACTAGTTTACATTCCTACCAACAGAATAGTTGTCACTTTTTTTTTTTTTCATATTCTTGTCAGCATTTGTTAGTCTCTAGTTTTTTGGATAAAAGTCATTTTAACAGGGGTGGGATGATATCTCATTGTAATTCAGTTCTGATTTGACTTTCTCTGATGATTAATGATGTTGAGCATTTTTCACAAATGTATGTGTTGGGTATTTGTATGTCTTCTTTTGAGAAATGTTTGTTTAGATATTTTTCCATTTTTAAAATCGATTATTATTTTTTTCTATTGGGTTGTTTCAGCTTCTTATGTATTCTGTTATTAACCCTTCATCAGGTGGTGAGTTTGCAAATATTTTCTCCTGTTCTGTGGGTTGTCTCTTTACTTGGTTGATTGTCTCCCCTTGCTATACAGAAGCTTTTTAGCTTGACGAAATCCCATTTGTCCATTTTTCTTTTAGACACCTGTAGTTTTGAGGACTTACTCAAGATACATTTTCCCAGATTAATTTCTTGGAGTGTTTCTTCAATATTTTCTTCTAGTAGTTCCATACTATAAATATTCGTACAGTCTAGGATGTAATTTTGTTACTTAGGGATTTTTAAAATCTTTTTAAAATGCTTGCTTTCATGCTTTGTAAGGCTGTTTTGTAACTGTATTTTATCTAGGGCTAATATTTCCCTACCACAAAATCAACACCATCCCCAATACCCCATGAATTATGATGTTTGTCTACTCTGGCTTATGGAAACACAAACTTTTACTACATATTAGTCTTATAAAAATACAAATGGTTGTTCTTACTTCTCCTTTCAGGTGCTTTACTCTCCCTGGGCCTGAAGTGGTTTTTATAATTAAATGCACTAACTGTTACTCAGTTGGAAAGTCAAGAAGATCCACTGTAGATCCTAAATCCCTCTATATGCAGGCCTATTCTACCTGGCTCTCTGCCATGTGAACTCAGTTTACTTCAGCCCTCTGGATTTCTCTGTCTTCTCAACACAGACAATATCTAAGTAGAATATAACAGGCAAACTGTAATACTCCATTTGGATGCCTCCTGTATGTGCTATATCGCAGAAACTCTCTCTAGGTTATTAGCTGGTACAACCATAGGCTCACCTCATTCATCTCATTTTTCTCAGAAATCTCTACCTTGTACGACAGGATGTGCAATGTCTATAAAGCATTGTTTTATATACTTTGTCTTCATTGTTAGTTTTATCATTAGAGAGCATAAATCTAGTTCCTAATTAATTCATTATCACTGGATGTAGCAGCTCCTGAATATACAGTAAAACTTCTATAAATTGACCACCTAAAGGACTATAACAAACTGGTCAACTCACAAAAGTGGTCAACACAAGGAACTTCCATTCAGTATACATGGTACATGCACAGTCTGTGAAAATTAGGTTAACTTAAGAAGGTGGTCCATTCTGGGAAGTGGCCAACTATGGAGGTTCTACTGTATTAATTTTAATTTGCCTTTTAGACATCCCAGTGAAGATACCAAATAAACATTTGGAGATTTGGCTATGTAGTCTAAAGAAGTCATTTACTAGATTCAAGAATTCGTACAAATAGGAAAGAGAGGTATAAGAACTGTGTCCTGGGCTACTCCACAGTTTAGAAGCCAGTGAGATAATATGGAATTTATCAGATAAAAAGTAAGAAGGAGCCAGAAAGCAACAGGGAAACTAGGCACATAAAGGGTCCTTTGAGTCAAATGGAGAAAATTGCTTAATGAGAAGAAAAATATCACATGATCATATATTTCAAGTATGAAAATAACCAAAAATTATTATAAATTATTACTGGTTTTAGCAACATGAAGATAGTTGGTTATGTCGGTAAGGTCAGTTTCTTAGTGTATCAGGAGGAAATTCTGGTTGGAGTGAATTAAAGAGACAAAAGAGAGAGAACCAATATACAACTCCTTCAAGAGGATTGATGTAAAGAGAGGGGGAAACCAGGAGAAATAGCCAAAAAGGGAAAGTGAAATAGAGCCTATTTTCTAGATGTTAGAAATAATATATTTGCATGGTGATGGAAATTATTCACTAAAGAGGGAAAATGTATTGCTGTTAGATGGGAGAGGAAAGAATTATTGAGGCAATGTCTGAGTAGATCTGAGCAGATGGAATCTAACACACATGAAGAGGTGGTCTTAACTAGAGTTAAGGATATTCCATCCATAATGCCAAGATTACATGCTGTATACTGCAGTAAACAGGATAAATAAATGAGGTAGGATTTTCTGGAAATTTATTTAATTACTTAAGTTTTCTTAGTTAAAGAAAGAATTGCCAGTTTTGATTGGCAATATTGGAAGAGATATTGCAGGGTTCAAAGATAAACTATTATAAAGTATCCATCTAGGGGAAGAGAAAAGAGAAGGATTAGGGAATTACAGTTCAATTACTAGGCACAGTTAATTTCCCACTGGAGTGTAGTAATCATGAATTTGGAGTGAGACCATCACACAGGTGTCTATATTTTTCCAGCCCTATTTAGCTATGCAGGCAGATCCCCGTTACATTTGGGGAATATGTTTCATGGTTTTGCCAAGCTAGTACAATGAAATAAGAAAATGACAACAGAGTTGAAGAAATAGTAAAATAATGTTTATAAAGATCAACCAGAGAGTTTAAGATAGATAAGGAGGTATGGAAGCACATGAGAAAAAGAAGATATAGTGAAAATTATTACAAAGTTTCAAACACATAAGAGTACAGGCAATTTTCTATACATATTATCTTTATGCATATTAACTTGCACTTTGTAAAAGGATAAATAGATAAAAGAAGTGGCAGAGTGAAAAGATTGTTAGAATTGGTTTGCTAAAATCAATGAATTGCAAAGACAGAGGAGTCTGCCTATTCAGTCTCTTTGTGTGCAGTTCTCAAGCTTAAATATTATAATTGCCTAGAGGACATGATAATATGCAGATTTCAGGGTAGTGGCCTATTATAGAGCTTCTGATTCAATATGCCTAATAAGTTTCTATGTGACATTTGATGGTGCTGAACCAGGATCACAGTTTAAGAAGCACTGTCCCATACCAATAAAAATCTAGCACTCCAGTTTACATTGAGAAAGGAGAAAAATTAATTCACAATGGAATGTAAATGATTGAAAAGAACAGAAACTATTAGTTTTAAAATAATTAACATGCTTGTACATATATGAATATGTGCATGAATATCTGTGTACTCCATCAGGGATATTTACTGTCATATACTTATTACTTTAAAAAATAACATTTGATTTGCCTTTGCTTTGTTGGTATAAAAAGAAAAATTAATACAAATTAGGTGAGGACTGAGTTGTCAAATTTAAAGAACTCTAAAAAAACAAATCTCAAGCCTACTACTCAACTGTAGATCAAAAAGTCATCTCCCCATGCAAGTGAATTTAAGTAAATTTTTTTGATTATAAAAATTTATTTC
The DNA here is from genome assembly GCA_963574655.1 of Perodicticus potto. Lineage (NCBI taxonomy): Eukaryota > Metazoa > Chordata > Mammalia > Primates > Lorisidae > Perodicticus > Perodicticus potto. The sequence goes on from CAUYRH010120153.1 coordinate 5,532, forward strand.
ACCCATTAATTGGTACTTTTTTCCCACTATATTGATGAGTACTGTCACCATAATCTTTTATTTCTCTAAAAAGAAGAATCCAGAAGTTTTTGACAGTCACTGCACACTTGTTTAAAGTCTGGGAAAAATACTTGCTATATCTCAAACCAAATTAATCAACAAAACTAGAAGAGGTTTTGGTGATTCTAACTGGCTGAAAAAGAGGACATGAAGAAAGAAAACGGGAATTTCTAGGATTGTCCAAAGGTGCATGCTGGAAACCTCAATTCATCTGCTCATAGTTTTATAAAGGGAACTACATGACTGATATGTCATCTATCTCTATCTCTGTATCTATTCCTTTCATTTAAGTCAATCACAGTGTATGGTGCAAGGATAGGCAAATAATAGGACAATCATAACTATTTAGGGAAAAGCTATCTGTCCAATTGACTAATTAATGAGTGAAAACTATGGCCTCTGTGTCAGGTCTGCTCACTACATGCTTATTATTATGTTTTCTAGGAATACAGCCATTACCATTAGATTACTTTTGTCTATGGCTGATTTTACACTGTAACAACGAAGTTGAAGAGCTGAAAAAGAAATAGTGTGGCCCACAAAGCTTAAAATATTTGCTTTCTGTCACTTTGTAGAAATAATTTATTTGTCCTCTGGACAAGATTATGAATGGTATATTTTTAATTCCTGTTTTTTGTGCTTTTTTTTTTTCTTTTTGAGACAGAGTCTTACCATGTCACCCTTGGTAGACGTTGTGGCATCAGAGCTCATAGTAATCACAAACTCTTGGGCCTGAGTGATTCTCTTGCCTCAGCCTTCCAAGTAGATGGGACTACAGGCACCCACCAAAATGCCCGGCTACTTTTATTGTTGTTGTTGTTGTAGTTGTCATTGTTTGGCAGGCCCAGGCCAGGTTCGAACCTGCCAGCCCCAGTGTATGTGGCCAGTGTCCTAGCCCCTGAGCTATAGACACTGAGCTGAGGGATTTTTGTTTGTTTTTGTTTTTCCCTTGCTCTATTGCCCAGGTTTAAGTGCAGCAATGCGATCATAGCTCACTGCTGCTTTAAAATCCTGGTTCAAGCAGTCCTCCTGTCTAAGCCTAGCGGATCTCCCACAATGCCTGGCTAACATTCCTTTGCTTTTTGCACATCCCAAATTAATCACTTTTATGGAAATGTTGAAATCAACACAAAATCTAATATAAAATAAGGGCATCTGATTTACCTTTGCATATGTATCACTGCCTCCCAATCAAGTTGATGCAACTCCTTGGGGCATATATTCTACATGCTATGTATATGTTACTTTCCCACCACTCTATAAAACAAGTTTTCATTTTGGATAGAAATTTATAATTTCCCATAACCAGCACTAAAATAGAGACCTCTTCTTTAGTTGTAGCAATGACATTTGTATTTTCTCATGTATTTAGCCCAATTTCCTCTTCATTGATGATACGAAATTATAGTCTGGAGAAAAAAGAAATAATTTTTTACTGAATGTCTATTATGGACTAGGCATTTACTTAATTTACAAACATAATCTAACTTAATTCACCAATAATCCATCAAGGCATTTTATTTTTATGAGTGTAAGGGGGATAAGACATAGAAATTAAACCAGACCCATGAGACCCAAAGCTCATACATTCCCTAACTATACTTGTTAACAGATTTTATACCCACCTTGGCTTAAGAGAAGATCTTTTGTGGAAAGTTTCCTAAATACTTCTGTTTCTATTTTCCAGAAGCTCAAAAATTGTGAGCCATTTTTTTTTTTTTTTTTTTGGTGGTTTGTTTGTTTTTGTTGCAGTTTTTGGCTGGGGCTGGGTTTGAACCTGCCACCTCCAGCATATGGGGCTGGTGCCCTACTCCTTTGAGCCACAGGCGCCGCTAATTGTGAGCCATTTATGACACATGATCAGGATTAGCAAAAAAATCCATCTGGATTTACAACCATCTAATAGAAATTCAAAATATCATAGGAAGGTCCTATGATCCAAAGTCAGTCAATTCTCCCTTTGTTATTCAATCATAAAAGTATTCATTGAGCACGTCCTCTGAGCCAGACACTGCACTATATGACAGGAGTCAAATGACAACTTTGATCTATGGCATCCCTGCCCTCACTGAAGTTTTGTGTTAAAGGTCTGAAAGTTCCTGTAAGGGTCTATGAGTGCCTTTTATTAGGTACATCAATTCATAAGTTGTAAAGTCCTTTCAAAACACTTTATTTATTTAATGCTTCTTATCTCATCTGTGTAAAATAGGTCATATTACTTCAACTGTCTAATAGTTTATTGAGCCTGATATGTAATAGATTTAAATAACATGTATTCATGGCTTATGTGTGAAAGTATAAGGTTAAAAACTGAATGTCTGACTCTACTGGGTGTTTAATTCACTAGGCCACAACGAAGTCTTTTTTTTTTTTTTTTTTTTTTTTTAAGAGATAAAATCTGTCTATGTTGCCCAGAACTGGTCTTGAACTTGTGGCCTCAAGCAGTAATCCCATCTCAGCATCCCACGTAGCTGGGATTACAGGCATAAACTACTGTGCCCTGTTAAATGAAACAAACTCTTTTTTTTGAGACAGATTTTCATTTTGTTGCCTTGGGTAGTGCCATGGTGTCATATCTCATAGTAACCTCAAACACTTGGGCTCAAGTGACCCTCTTGCCTCAGCTTCCTGAGCTGAGACTACAGTCACCTGCCACCACACCTGGCTATTTTTGAGAGATAGCATCTCACTCTTGCTCGGGCTGATCTTGAACTTGTGAGCTCACACAATCCACCAGCCCCAACCTCCCACAGTGCTGAGATTACAGGCATGAGCCACTGCATCCAGCACAAATGAACTCTTTTTTAAATAAAAATAATACTATGATCAACAGCCCACATTGAACAATGCATTAGATATTACTGGAAGTCTTTTTCATAGGTAAATTTTTGTCCCAAGAGAACTCTGTTTTGATCTAAATCTAAATAACAGAATGCCAGGACTGGAAAGGATTTGGGAGATTATTACAGTCTAAATTACTCATTTTACAGGTAAAGGAATTGAGACCCCTGAAAATTATGAGAACTACAGCTGGTGAGTGAAAGCACAAGTGAGCTTTTTGGTTGCGTTCTGCCTTTTTTTCGGTTGATGACTGTTCCTAGCATTACTATTCCTGTTATTATACTAGCCTTTACTGTGTTTAATGGGTTTGTATGATCAACTTTTATATTCTAATAATCCATATCCATTTGCCTGAATGAAAAATTTCATTCTCATCTTTTCTTTTATTTATCAAAATGCCAAAGAAAGCACATACTGAAGTATTACATATCCTAAAATGTTATTGCTCACATTTATGTTCTCTTGTTCCAAGAGGGAAAAAACACTATTAAATTATAACAAATCTGGTTGTAGCATAATCTGCAGCTTTACAAGGGCCTGAAATGTGAGCTTGATGATAGGCATCTCCAAATAAACTCGCATCATTTCCTCTGCTCTCTGCGTGTTTGGACAGTTGGTCAATGCCTTAGCTCATCTGTAAATACTATGTGGTCTGTGTTGTGCAGCACAATTTGTTTCAAAATCTATTAGGACACAAATCAATAACACTGCCTTACCATTTTTAACTTAAGATTTGAAAGGTGTTGAATGAATTTTCTTTATTACAATCATAATTTGGTATATGTATATTATGTATTTATATATATTTGTGTTGTCATTCCCCTCTTTTCATGTTCTCAAATATTTCAGAAATGTTACCATTCACATTCATTTTTTATAATAGTTAAGGAAAATATATTTTTGCTATCATAGAAAAACCTTAACTCTGATTTCACTATGTAAGCCAAAATAACAAGAGAAATTTTTTAATATCTCTAGTATAAGATTTTATGGATTCAAATTTCACCTTCATCACTTATAATTAATTGACTTTGAGTAAATAACCTAACCTTTAGTCATCTTAGTTCCATCGTCTAAAAATGTAGGCTAATAATAACTCAGACTTCACCTTGTAAGTTCAAACAATACAACCTAATGATATGTACCCTCATATTAGTCTGAAAAACACTACCTAGCGTATTTGGACATTAAAAAATAATACTGCTTCTTAGAATTGTTGTTAAGATTAAATTAGATAACCCATATGCTATGTATTCTTGGCTCCAATCCTGGCATACAGCAAATGCTCAACATTCATTACCTATAATACCCATGGTGGTGACAGTGATCATGACGATGATGAGAAATATAACTTCATTGCTCAGTTTCTGAATGTCCAAGTTCATGAAAAATTACCCAGAATGCACCTCCTTGTGTATATTGAATGTCCACTGGCAAGAAACACGTAGATTTCCATTGACCACCTATGTTAATCTACTGTGAACCAATAATGATAGCCATGACTACATCACCAAGATAGAGAGGTACTGAAGAAACAAAAATTAATCCAGTGGAGTTGTAAAATTCACCGTGGGTGTGCAGGTGTGAGTTTCGAATGTTAGCATATACACAGTTATATAAACTAATCCCTTTTCTGACAGGCAGGTCTCATGGGAATAAACCAAGGAGAGATCCTGAATCATGGGAGGAAGAGTGGTGTCCATGGAGAAAGGTGGGCAATTTAGACAGGATGTTAAAATAATACCTTTTATAAGAGGTTGTATAAAATAAGGGCACTGCAGTTGACTTTAGAACAGAGCAGCATTTAAAGAATCATAGGAAATTAAAGATCAGAAGGTAGGAACAGAATTGAAGAGGCTCAGACTCAGTACTGGAGAACTACACTTGAGGGAGTTCCCTGCTTGCATTTTGAAGGGGCTGCAGTGGGAACAACATGAGAAGGCTGGGATTGTCAGCTGAGGTCTGAATAAATTACTGGTTTACCTACAACTGTGAAGCTAGTTAGTTACTAACCTGGTTTTAAAATCTGCGTTTGCTCACTCACAGTTCTAAACTTGTTCCGCTAGATAAAAGAAATACCGAGCCAGACTAAGTTACTAAAAATCATTAGGTATTTTCATAAAATATATTATTTTACTGTTATAACCCCCTGGGATCCCAGAGTTTCTCAACTAATCGTATCAATTAGACTTTCAAAAATGGTCATTATGTAGGAGTTTCAGAAATATTAACTGAATTTAAAATATATTAGTATGCACCTTTTGTGAGTCTCTTAGAAGTAGATATGTGCCTGAGTAATTCTTTCAACTCCTGCACATTTCTAGGTCATTTGTTTCAATTTTAAAAACTCTTTTGCCTGTAAATGTATCTGATAACCATATTCATACCCACTGCACAGCTTCTTATTAGTCACATCACATCAGACTTCTACAGTGGGCTTCACACTCAGTAAAAATCAGAGTCCTCAGGAGGGCTACAATCCTCTCCTGAGGGAACCTGAGGCGTATTCTCTCTGAGGGATCCCTCTGGGGTCTCTTCCCCAAGGGCACTAAGCTCTCACATAAAAACTCCACCCTCCACACATAAAGAATCACTTCTCCAAAGAAATTATCTCCTAATACTATCACTTTGGGAATAAGTACTTACATATGAATATTGACATAGTCAGAGATTCAGACCATGCCACATATCATCAAATCTATACTCCCTCTTTGTCTCTGTTCTAAAACCTACTCCCTAGTAGACCAAGCCTAAATTCCTTTCTAAAAACAACTTCTTCTGTCTTCCAGTTCAAACCAGTTTCCCCTTTTGTTTCAGGAGCACTTCATGGACAAATCACTCGCTTGGTAATTCTACTTTATGCATCTAAGATGAAATGTTTCTTGGGTCACTGTCTTGTTTAGAAATGTATTAGAACATTTTATTCATATGTTAAATTAGTACTAGTTTCCTGACTACATTGAGAGTCTATTGAAGTCTAATAGATGTTTAGCAGTTGTTTGAAACCTCCTTCATGAATAATACAGTGTCTTATGTATGGTACCTGCTTAAGAAATACATGCTGATGGATTTATTTCCACTGTGGTTGTAGCAGTAGAATACTATTGGCTTAAGAGGATATTTAAAAATAATAGGAGGGCAAAATTGCAGGAAAATCAGATTGGAGTAATTAGAAATTACAGTCTCTACCAACCAATACATGACTGAAAAATAAATACCCAATTTGTCCCCAATCTCACTAAAGTCTTTTTAAAGGATACAGTGAGATCCTTCTGACAGTCTGACAGCATCGTAGGATATGAAGTGAGAAACTACCATTAAGTTACAATGGTAAACTTTTTTCTTTCATAGATAAACTAAACGTAATTCTGGTGTTTCATGAATAGGAGAAGCCAGACACAATTATTGGGCAGTGTCTACTCTATTGCTTATGTATCAATCTTTAAAAGGAATCTCGAGCCTAGTGTTGGGAAGGTAGGGAATCATCAGAGAAGCAAATGAAACAAGCTCACAAATAAGACCACACACAGCAGGGTACTCACTCTTCTGAGCAGTTTATCTCAATTTAACATCTCACTTGCCATTTTAAAAGGTATTTTTCCCCTTAAAATCTTATCTATTTCTGCTTTTTTTTTTTTTTTAAAGACAGAGTCTCACTTTGTCGCCCTTGGTCAAGTGCCATGGCTTCATGGCTCACAGCAACCTCCAGCTCCTGGGCTTAGGCGATTCTCTTGTCTCAGCCTCCCGACCAACTGGGACTACAGGCGCCCACCACAACACCCAGCTATATTTTTGTTGCAGTTTGGCCAGGGCTGGGTTTGAACCCACAACCCTTGGTATATGGGGCCAGCACCTTACTCACTGATCCACAGGCACCTCTGAAGACATATATCCTAATATGGCAAAGATTGCTATAAATTTTTATTATTTATTGAAATCATACTATTGAATCTATTGTTCCTACCTCATTTTCAAGAATAAATCACTTGAAGAGTGGGTTAGTACACAAATTTCCTACTGCAAATTAAATTGTTGTCAAAAATGTTTTTGGGAAATTGCAGTAAAGAAGAAGCCAAAACACTGCATGATTTATCTATTGCTGAACCTGTTCAACTCCCTAGAAGTACATGGAAAGTCTGAAGGGAGGAGCCCTTTCCCAAGCACTCCTCTGGATGTGTGCACCTGTGTGTGTGTGTGTGTGTGTGTGTACTTCAGTCTATACCCCAGGCCAGTTTTGGGAAAGGAGTGTTAGGTTTGAAGTTAATGAATGTTTAAAAGCAATGTCATTTCATCTGAGAGAGAAAAAAGATTCCATGGTTGTGAATGTGCTCTGGAGCTTAAGGAAAAGGAATTGTCATTGACTTTGTTAGTTTAATTAAATGATTCTCAATTAAGTTACTAACAGAATGTTAGAACTAATGACATGCAAACTGATATTGGCTCAAAGTATGTGCTATAATTCCTGATGATGATGATGATGATGATGATGATGATGATGATGATATTTTATTACTATACTATTAAGAATGGCACAAAAGGCAAATCATTCTAAAACATACACATTTGCTATTACTCAGGAGGGAAAACAGCAGGCAACCTACAGCAAATATCCTTTGTGGAAGGCAATATGTCATTCAGGGATGGAAATCATAAATGGAGAGGCAGAAAGAACGTGAATGTATTAAAAAGAAAGAGAGCATTAATGAAACTACTTTAATACTTAGAGATTAAATATCTTATGTATGTATTTATTTTTTGGCCCATTTCTATTTAAATATGTTTTCTAAACCATGATTGGACATTTCTGTAATTATTTTCTTTATATTGTTATGTTTAGAAAGTGAACCTCTAGCAATTCATTGGATAGGCTGTAGAATTTCAGTGAGGCACTTAAGGTGGTATAGAAATTTTTAAGCATTTCTCTGGGAAGACAACCTATAAGTTTATTACAGTTTCAAAATACCCAAGATAAAAATGTTTAAGTACTGATCTTTTACAGAGAAAAATAAAGGCAAATGTAAGAGGAAATTTATCTACCTTTAAAAATATAAATTCAATGTAATAAAAGGCAAGAAAATATTACTACAATAAAACATGAATGCTATTTACTTGCCCCTAAAAATTTGAAGTTTTTCTCATCTCATTCTATCCACTCTTGGTTTATATAAAGAAGGAGTTAAGGACATGAACATATGGTTTACACTTGTGTAAGTTAATTCAAAAGATGGACAAACTTACGTTGTCAAACGGTGCCCTGGAGACCAGAGCCAAAAACTTGCTTGATCACTAGCAAAAGCAGATGAGAAAGTATCTAGACATCTATGAGTAAGAGATGAACTTTCTGATATCCCAAAATATGGAGAATTCCTATGAATTAATTACAAATACATCTATTGGTGGACATGGAATTACTTTTAACAAAGACAGAACTGTTAGTTTCATTTGAATGATATAAAAATAATTCATTTTTATTATGGAGAAGATATTTAAAGCTTTGATTTGACACCAATAGTCTTTCATAGAAGAATGTGTGTCTCCATAAAGGAATAACTATGCAATATATTTCTGTCCCCCTCTCCCAACGAAACACCATCTATATGGCCATAATTAAGGAAATCATTAGTGGACACTAATCTGCAGAGTGTATGTCTTATGGTTCCTCTCTAAAGAATCAGATTTTGGAAACCTTAAAAATCAATCAATCAAATAATTGTAAGCTCTCAAAATGAAAAGCTATGTTAGGTTGGTTTGTGACTGAACTCCAGGACAAGCTAAATCCATGAGCAATTTTCCTAGAGAGGCTGTGAGGAAGGAATTGTGAAAATGAGCAGAAATGCAAAATATATTTCAATGGGGGAAGAGGGCTATAAGCTTTTATCCTACTTTCCCTTACCAGATGCTTTGTGACACTTGATTATTCACAGGATTACCTGCTGACGTCTTTAATTAAACAACTTTACACTTGAGTGTTTTTTAATGTGTTCCTTACAAACCTATTATGGTCTGGATGTGTCATTCCAAAATTCATATGTTGAAATCCTAACCTCCACAGTGGTAAGCTTTGGGAGCAGGTGATTAGGTTTTGAGGGTGATACCTTCATGAATGGAATTCATTTAATGGAATTTGTTCTTTTATAAAAGAGATCCCAGAGACATCCCTTTCCTCTTCCAACATCTACATCTGCAGCCAGAAAAACCATCTGTAAGGAATGGGAATCCACCACACACCAAATCTGTTTGTTCTCTGATCTTGGAATTCTCAGCCTCCTGAACTCTGAGAAATGAATTTCTGTTGTTTATAACCTACCCAGCCTGTGATATTTTGATATAGCAATCACATATACTACTTCTGTTCAACATTGAGGACTCAATTTGTATGTAATGAAAAAAAAATTTTAAACATGGAGAAGTCAGAGTCATAAAAACCTGGTATAATATCTGAAAAAGGAGGACAGAAATGTACCTTTAATAACAAATACAAAAAGAAATTTATATATGTGTATATACATATACATACTATATACACACATAAATACGCCATGTGCACACATACATACACCATATATATATACAACACCATGTTGAGGTGGTTCTGAGAATACTTTCCATCCCATGGCTCTAAAGAAAACAAAGAAAACCCCTCATAATAATGATACTGCAATATACTGTTACTACTACTTACAGAACTTCTGCTAATAAAATATGAATCCCTCTTAACTTAGAACATTCTGCAATATCTCAGTGCTTTCACAACAGCTCCTCCTCTGATCCTCTTGGAAAGCTGGTGAAGTTAACACAGAAGCCATACTTATTACCTTTAGACTGGTGAGGAGAGTAAGCCTAAGAAAGTCAAATATTTGGACTTCAAGCCAACTATATGCTTCCCATTATGTCATAAAAATATTTCTATACGACTTCTCAGCCAAAGTTAACTCCAAATTGAAAATTACTGAAATCCAGTGAAACATCCATGGCCTTTGATTTGAAGAGACTCTGAGAAAAAGGTGTAGATTAAATCAGCAAAATCCATCTTATTCCTAGAAGTCTCAAAACCCAGACCCTAGTACAATGAAGAAGAGTGGTTGGATAGAAAAAAAAAATGTGTGTCCATTTCATAAATGATTATCTATTACATGCCAGCTGTATGTTCATCACTATGCTAGGCACTAAAAGTAATACAGAGAATGATAATCCTGTTTTCAAGAAATTTTTCTATGAGTGCCAACAACCAAGAACCATATTTGAACTTATGGTTTTCAGGATGGTGGATGAGAGAGAAATTGACATGGGTGTAAATAGTCAATAAAGGATATAAAAAAGATGTAGGGTGAAATAGAATGTGAAATGCACTATGAGATGTATTTAGACATAACTTATTTTATTCTTTAAACATATGAAAATATTAACTGAAGTTGAATAATAGCATTTTTGGAATATGAATCTAATGGGTGAGTAGAATGGGCTTGGAAAGAAGGATTAGTAAATATAGGATCAGAAGATAATTAATAAAAATAATTCAAGCAAACAATTTAAACCTGTTTTAGAAAAGAATGGGAGTGACTAAGTAGGGAAAAATACTAACATCATAGAATATTTTAGTTAATTGGATCTTTGGGCTTATGTTATGAAAATTCAGTAATTTTATAGATAGGAATAGTTTCCAATATCACATAGTATGAGAGAAATTTGAGTTGAATTCTTGAAGGCTATGTTGTCCATTTTACTTATTTTAAAATGGTATAAAATGAAGCCACAGATAGTAATTTATACAATATGGGTGAGTTTACCAGGCATTTTGGGACTAGAAACCAAATATAGTGACTCACTTTTGTATTAATCTTCCTTTTAAAAACTGTGTTTATCTATAGGTATCAAGTTTTTGTATATATCAAAAGATAAATTTGAAAGGCATTGCATTATGCAAAAGTCAAATAGCATTATTATGCTTTTTTATGATCCACTTACTGAATGATTCCACTTATCCAATTGTTATTATAATAGAGACTCTACTACCAGATAAATATTGTATAGTAAGTAATTTTTCTTAAAATTTGGTTAGCTTAGATGTCATTCTTTCTAAAATGATGCCTAGTGAAATTTGAACATATTGGTTTCCTTGACATTATAAGTAAGGCAAATAATTGAAAAAGTATAAAAAGAGTATACCACTTGAGAGCACCTGCTTTCAAATCTAAAATTATAGAACATTGAAATATAAGCAGAAATAAATATTGCTGCATGCATGCCTTTGGGTCCACGTCAGTAGAAATTGAGGCCATTAGGGACCGAGTTTATGATGTGGTGTTATGGGTGCTATTTGGAGGTTAACACCACAAGGGGTCTTTCAATTCTTAATATGGCTTGATTAAGAATGCTAATATATTTCTCATTTTTTAGTGTATCACAAAAAGTCATCCAATGCTACTACAACTTCTACCTGAGGCAGCCTGTGAGACAAATATCTCATCAGGCTAAAATCTTTCTACTGAGGTCACTATGTAAATGGTTAATGATGTAGAAACTCTCTGGGGATTCATTGAGCATATTTATATGATTTCCATAGGAAGTTCCATCAGTGATAGGGAAGTTATGTCAATGATGCTTTAAAGGAAGCTGTGGACATTCAAATCCCTCTGTATTGAATGAAATGTTCATAATTAATTTCCTATTTTCTCAATACATCTGACAGTTTGACTATAAATTTTTATTATAAGCATTAAAAATTAAGCCAAAGGTCACACAACATATTAACTTCTCAGTCTGGTTAAATGGAAAAGATTTGAGTTTCTGGTTTCTTTTAGATTGGCTAATCAGTTTCAGGGAAACCGCCCAGATTTACTTCTGCCATAAGTATGCAATGAACAATCATGGGTGTTTTATTTCTGTCAGAATCACCATGATCACCTTTTCAATGAATGCATATTGTGTTGCCGGCACTATTAGGAATACAAATTACCTCTGTAAATATATTCATATCATATTTGTATTTTAAAAATTCTTATCTATCATTCGATATGTCCCATGCACTGTGTAAATTCTTTATAAACATTAAATCAAATGAGTAAAATCTATTCCACACTGGCAAATCTCTTGTCACCAGAATACTTTGATCCTCATTACTCATTCATATTGTCCTTGACAACTTCAACAACTAGGCCAGTATTTTTTTCTCCCTCCATCCATTGCATGTTTCTCATTCAAATCAACAAAGATGGTGATAACCATCTGATAAACTGATACAACTGTTCCTCAACTACCTCAGTTTAAATGATCTTTAACTGTTATCCATGAGCATAGCCATGTAGTCAGATCCCAACTCAGGTGGAAACATTTCTCCGTTTGAATTCTGAATGTAGAAATATTCCCTTAAAATGACCTCTTCCTTAATTTTCACCTAGTCCATGGTATACATATACCACATTTTGTTAATCCATTCATGAATTGGTAGGCACTTGGGTTGATTTCACATCTTCGAAACTGTGAATTGTGCTGCAATAAACATTTGAATGCAGGGGTCTTTTTGAAAAAGATTTCTCTTTTCCTTTGGGTAGATACCCAGTAGTGGGATTGTGACCCACCTTGAAATACAACCATTCTGTACTCATCTGGCTGGATCTTGAACTTGGGGTATTGGAATAGAGATCTGGGTATGTCAAGATTGGAATCCAGAGGATCCCACTCAAGAATGTTCATCTAAATGTATCTAATACATTTTGCATCTATAGGCAAGTGATTACTTTTTAACAAATTATTGCACTCCCAAAGGACGTAACCAAGTAACAGTTCACAAAATAGATGCAAACAAGAATTCTCTTCAAACCTTGTCCTATATTGAGAAATGAAGAATTAAATCACTGAGGGGTGAGTACCTCGTTATAGGAAGGGATGGTTTTCAAAGAGATTAAGGAATCAAAATTTGGAATGTGTGAGCAATGATAAAATAAAAATCTCTTTCTTACTGCAAAGCAATAATCATGACATTCAGAACCATAGAGGCAGACAAGTTCACCTTTGGGGGTCAGGGTCGAATTGGGATTAGCACATTTTAATAGAATTGGTGCAAAATTAGAAAATGCAAACTTATTTTTATTGTCTCACCGTATACTAAAGGTGTTCTTAACTGTTTGAGTGAATTCCTTCAATAGAACTTAGATCTTTTCAATATTCCTTCAATATTATTTCTGGTGAAATTGTTGCTTTTCATCAGAAAGTATTTTGTAGCCATGGCTGCACTTTTTAATTACCTAGGGAGATTTTCAAGTCTATGGATGTTTTGGGGTGGGATAAGATACCTCTGGGAGTGGGACCACGACATGGTTCTTTTTGGAAGCTTCTCAGGTGATTCTAGTGTCCACAGTTACAAGAAAGAAAGTTGTGATCAGGAGGTAGTTGTACAGGAAATTGCCAAAAATTGTTCCCATCCCTGGGGGGTGTGGGCATATGTCACAGTTGAGCACTCTTCTTGAGCATCTTAACCTTACTTTTGTCATTGACCTTCAGGCACCATGTGGGGGCTCTTCCAGATTAATTAGAGAATACGGAAGAACCATCATTACCCTTGCAGCCTCGCCAGTGAGCTAACTATCCAGAGGCAGCTTGTGCCTCACAAATCTTCTGCTTCATTGCCAGCTTATTCTCCTACTCTGGACCCCAGAATCAGAGGCAAGGAGGCTGTTGAGGACAGCAGCAGGTTCTCTGCTTCTGAACTCATATCACCACCCCCTTCTGGTCTCTCCACTGCCTTGTCACTGGTGGCCAATCTGTTATCAAAGAGAATGTCCATAGTGTGTGTATACTAGGTTGTATATTTCCAGACATTAATCCATTTTTTCCAGGTTTTCTAATTTTTGAATGTACCATTGTTCATAATAGTCTTTGATGATCTTCTGTATTTCTGTGGAATCACTTATAATGTCTTCTTTTCAGTTCTGATATTGTTTATCTTAATAGTCTAGTCTTATTATTATTTTTTATTTCAAATTAGTATGAGGGTATAAAATTTCCATTTCCATTGTTCCCACTTCCAAGGTACAGTTAAAGTTGTAGAAGAGCCCTTCACCCAAGGGGGTGTGTTGAATCCTCTCCCATTGTACATATTATGTGAGATTCCATCAACAGCCCTCCCCACTACCCATCCTTTTTATTGGACTATATTTTGTTTTATCATTTGTATGGGTATGTAACTGTTTATATATTGGTTTCATATTAGTATTGAGCACATTGGATAATTGTTTTTCAATTCTTGGGATACTTTACTAAGAAAGTATTGCAACTCCATCCAGGTAAACATAAAAGATGTAAAGTTTCCATCGTTTCTTGTGGCTGAATAATATTCCATGGTATACATATGCCACAGTTTGTTAGGTTGATGGCCATTTGGGTTGTTTCCAAGACTTGACAATTATTAAGTGGGCTGCAATAAACATTCTGGTGCAAGTGTCTTTGTGGTGAAATGATTTTTGTTCTTCTAAGTAGATACCTAGTAATGAGATTGTGGGATCAAATGAAAGGTCAACTTCATTCTTTGGGAATTCAGTAGGTCTGGAATAGGACCTTAAAATCACATTTCTAACAAGTTCCTAGCTGATACCAATGCTGCTTGTCCTGGAACCCCACTTTGAAAACCACCACCTAAACCAGTCTGGTTTGGTTTCTATATCAGAAGATTCTAGAAGAAAGTTGCGAGGCAGAGGACCAGGATCAACTGGACCTCACTTGGTCCCTCTTAGGAAGCTGTCCACACCATGACTATAGTGTTTGATTTCCTTGGGGTCCTGGGAATGGCAGTCATCCAGCAAGAGGCTGAACATGGGTCATAGGGTAGCCAGAGGCAGGGCTTTACACACATCTCTGGGGGCTCCTGCACCCTCAGGTCCTTCCTACCTCTCCATATTGACTTCCAGGCCTTGCTCTGCTGCCTTCAGCCGTTTTCCGCCTGTGATGTGCCCAGAGGAGCTTTGAGCATAGTTTCTGAGCATAGTTCCCGCCTCCAAAGACAGGGGGTCCTAGTGTGACTAATATTTACAATCTAACAGAGATAACAAATGCTCTAATAACAATGCCCTTGAAAATTGGAAGATAGTTTCAATCTGATGTTCTTCAGGAGAATGACCAGTGTTTACTTAATAAATATCCCAGCCTTGATCCCACATGGACAGTAAAGGGTGCACTGAGAGCTCTGAAGCCATAATTGTGGCATTGGACCACCCTCGGATCCCTTGCAGTTTGGGCTTTCTGGCTTACACTAGATTTGGTCAAAATTTTCTTCACCAAATTGCTTTCTCTCTCTCTCTGTTTTGTTTTTTTGTTTTTTGTTTTTTTTTTTTTTGGTATTCTTTGGCTACTGGAAACTTTAATATTCTGTACTTTCAAAATTGAATGTACCATCTTACATAATCTCTTATATTGGAGGAAAAAAAGCAGGAATTTTTTTTTTTTTTTTTTTGAGACAGAGCCTCAAGCTATCGCCCTGGGTAGAGTGCCTTGGCATCACATCTCACAGCAACCTCCAATTCTTGGGTTCAAGCAATTCTCCTGCCTCCTCCCAAGAAGCTGGGACTACACGTGCCCGCCACAATGCCTGGCTATTTTTTGGTTGCAGCTGTCATTGTTGTTGGTGGGCCGGGCTGGATTCAAACCTGCAAGCTCAGGTGAATGTGGCTGGTGCCTTAGCCACTTGAGCCACAGGCGACGGGCCAGGAAACCTTTTTTTTTTTTTTTCAATTGTTGGAGATTCATTGAGGGTGCAAGAAACCTGGTTACACTGATTGCATTTGTTAGTAAAGTCCCACTTACAATCGTGTTTTGCCCCTAAAAGATATGGCACACACCAAGAACCCACCCCCCTCGCTCCTTCCCTCTCTCTGCTCTTCCTTTCCCCACCCCTCCCTCATTCTTTCTATCTCTGCTCTCCCCTTCCCCCACCCCCACCTTGTCATTAATTGTCCTCATATCAAAATTGAGTACATGAAATTAATGCTTCTCCATTCTTGTGATGCTTTACTAAGAATAATGTTTTCCACTTCCATCCAGGTTAACACAAAGGATGTAAAATCTCCATTTCTTTTTAATGGCTGAATAGTATTCCATAGTGTACATATACCACAGCTTGTTAATCCATTCCTGGGTTGGTGGACATTTAGGCTGTTTCCACATTTGTAAATTGAGCTGCAATAAACAGTCTAGTGAAAGTGTCCTTATGATAAAAGGATTTTTTTCCCTTCTGGGCAGATGCCCAGTAATGGGATTGCAGGATCAAATGGGAGGTCTAGCTTGAGTTCTTTGAAAGTTCTCCATGCTTCCTTCCAAAAGGGTTGTATTAGTTTGCAATCCCACCAGCACTGTAAAAGTGTTCCCTTCTCTCCACATGCACGCCAGCATCTGCAGTTTAGAGATTTTGTGATTTGGGCCATTCTAAATGGGGTTAGATGATATCTCAGGGTGGTTTTGATTTGCATTTCTTTAATAATTAGGGATGATGAGCATTTTTTCATATGTTTGTTAGTCATTCGTCTGTCTTTTTTAGAGAAGATTCTATTCATGTCTCTTGCCCATTGATATATGGGATTGTTTTTTTTAATATGGATTAATTTGAGTTCTCTATAGATTCTACTTATCAAGCCTTTGTATGATTCAAAATATGCAAGTATCTTTTCCCATTGAGTTGGTTGTCGATTTGCTTTGGTTGTTGTCTCCTTAGCTGTACAGAAGCTTTTCAGTTTAATTAGGTCCCATTTGTTTATTTTTGTTGTTGAAATTGCCATGGCAGTCTTCTTCATGAAGTCTTTCCCCAGACTGATATCTTCCAGTGTTTTTCCTATGCTTTCTTTTGGGATTTTTATTGTGTCATGCCTTAAATTTAAGTCCTTTATCCATCTTGAATCAATTTTTGTGAGTGGAGAAAGGTGAGGGTCCAGTTTAGGTCTTTTACATGTGGATATCCAGTTCTCCCAGCACGATTTATTGAACAGGGAGTCTTTTCCCCAAGGTATGTTCTTGATTGGTTTATCGAAGATTATGTGGTTGTAAGATGTTTTTTTCATTTCCTGGTTTTCTATCTGATACCAAATGTCTATGTCTCTATTTTTGTGCCAGTACCATGCCATCTTGACCAGTATGGCTTTGTAGTACAGCCTTAAATCTGGTATGATGATGCCCCAGCTTTGTTTTTATTACTAAGAACTGCCTTAGCTATATGGGTTTTTTTTTTTTTCTGGTTCCATATAAAACTCAGAATCATTTTTTCCAAATCTTGAAAGTACAGTGTTGGTATCTTAATAGGGATGGCATTAAGTAGGTAGATTGTTTTGGGAAGTATAGACATTTTAACAATGTTGGTTATTCCCAGCCATGAGTATGGTATGTTCTTCCATTTGTTAATATCCTCTGCTGTTTCCTTTCTTAGGATTTTATAATTTTCTTTATAGAGGTCCTTTACCTCCTTTGTTAGGTATATACCTACATATTTAATTTTCTTTGAAGCTATGGTGAAGGGAGTTGTGTCTTTAATTATCCTCTCATCTTGACTGTTATTACCATATACAAAGGCTACTGACTTGTGGACATTGATTTTATATCCTGAGACATTATTTTATTTTCTGATAACTTCCAGGAGTCTTGTGGTTGAGTCTTTTCGGTTCTCTAAGTATAAGATCATATTGTCAGCAAAGAGGGAGAGAATGACCTTCTATTCTCCCATTTGGATGCCTTTTATTTCCTTGTCTTGCCTAATTGTATTGACTAGCAATTCCAGCACTACATTGAATAATAAATGGTGACAGAGGACAACCTTGTCTGGTTCCAGTACTAAAGGAAAAGTTTTCAGTTTTACTCCATTCATTAAAATATTAGCTGTGGGTTTGTCATAGATAGTTTCGATCAGTTTCAGAAATGTGCCACTTATGCCTATACTCTTCAGTGTTCTAATTAGAAAAGCATGCTGGATTTTATCAAATGTTTTTTCTGCATCTATTGAGAGGATCATATGATCTTTGTTTTTGCTTCTGTTAATATGGTGGATAATGTTTATGGACTTGAGTATGTTAAACCAACCTTGCATCCCTGGGAAGAAACCTACTTGATCATGATGTATGACTTTTTTAATGATAAGCTGTAATCTATTGGCTAGGATTTTGTTGAGAATTTTTGCATCTATATTCATGAGTGAAATTGGTCTGAGATTCTCCTTTTTAGTTGGGTCTTTTCCTGGTTT
>CAUYRH010120154.1:0-23314 GCA_963574655.1 Perodicticus potto
AAATGCCCACGTAACTTAACCCCCTTTTCACTTATTAAAAAAAAAAAAAAAAAAAAAAAAAAAAAAAAAAGGAAGAAAAAGCTGCTACTGAAATTATACTTTTGCGTACTTTGACAAAATGTCTCATTTGTTTGTTTCTGATTTTGGGGCCTGTTTAAATGTCCAATTTAATAATTTTAATAAAATTACCCTGGAGGAAGGCTGTAACAAGAAAATTGGTGAAATGATTAATTTAGAAAAACAGAATAATAAGGAGTCTAATAAAGCTGAACTTATCGTCTATGTTTTCTTTTGTTGTATAGCTTTCATCCTGGATTACATAAAGCTGCCCTCAAAGAAGATGCATTACAGATGGTAAAATTTTTTCGAGATAAAAAATATCTCTCAAGAGTAGCAAGAAGTGGCAGAGGTTATGCTATTCAAAATTTTGCCAGAAACACATCCCATACCTTTAAAAATGGAAAAAAGGTAACAAAAGCTGCTCCTAAACAACAAGGCAAAGCAGGTCTTGAACAGTTTAACCTCAGGAAGCATGGTTAAGACTGAACTGAACTGATCCACCGCCGGAACTCAAGCCACAGGTTATAGATTATCAGGTGACTTGACTTGACCCCCCACACTTACTGATAGATTCGAACATGTATCTTGTCCATTTCTTTAGTCATTCCTGGCAATTCCAGCATTTTAGGACTGACTTGCCCAATGAATGTTATCATTAGAAGATGGAAAAATCAAAGAAATGTTTTGAAAAGTCTAATGGAGATATAATTTGAAGGTAAATTTTTATAGAGCATATGCATATGCTTACATAGATATAATTCTTTCGATGCTAATTCTTTTGATTGTCCAATCCATTTTCTGCAAACCAAGCCTTATTTCTTAATTTAGAACTGTTGAATGTCTGTTTAACCAAATATCTTTTTCAGTGTTGGGGGCTACTCCCAAATTTACGCTAGAAATTGATACCGTTTATGTCGTATTTTTGAAAATGTGATCTTCCATAATTAGTCCCCTGAACACACCACTGTTTCTGTGGGGACTGAACCGGCTTGTGTTGGAAGGTTTCCTCCACCTTCTACAGTTGTTTGATAGGACTAGTGAGAAGCAGAGGATAATTTCCCCAGCTCCAAAGTCTCCTAAACTCATTGTGAAACTTCCCCCAGCACATAAATTTTTGCTTTTGAGCTGGAAGCGCTCTTTCCATTATGAAGCTTCCTGCCTGGCCATTTTGATGGACTTCTAGTCTGTCTTTCTCACTGTGGCCATTTATTTTCACTAATCCATTTCTTCTTTAGACAAGGAGAGTAAAAACACAACCAGTCATGGGTGAAGCTCTAAGTTACTTTTACCTATCAGGTAGCTATTTAGTCAATAGTGAATAGCACCACAGAAGAATTGGCAGAGCTGTATAAGAGCTTAAATGCACAGAGTTTACAAACAGTAAGGAAATCCATGTGGGATTTCAGTGATGCAAAAGAGATCAGAGTAAGTTAAAGCAGGAAAGATTCTGGAGGTGCCTGGCCTCTGGTAGCATTCTCTGATACCATTCTCAGGTGGCTATCTCCTCATCCCCCTCCAGTTCTTACTTTTATCATGGGGTTGGTATTTTCAATAACTGAACACACAAAACAGCATTGTTCAATCTAAACACCATGTTCAGACCTTACCTCTGTGTAAGAGCTGGCTCCATGGTTGATAACAATGGCCCTGTCTTCAGGAAGGGAAGGAAGCCCTGCCTAGATGTGTGGGGCAGATGGTTACTGACACCAAAGACCAGACGGTATATTCAGATTTTCTTTTCTATATCTCTTTTCATAAGACTTGGAAAGAAGAACCATCTGCAATTTTTCTTAAAACCACTTCTGCCATCCTTACTCAGGCCAACTCCTCAGAAATGTCTCCTAATGTCTTCAGAGGAGCAAGCAGTCCAAGGAGTTAAATTTCATATTCATACTCAGGTAATAGAAAAGAATAAAACACATTGGTTTCTTCACCTATTCTAAGTGGGATTTAGGGGTTCAGGAAAAGTATGTTTTGAGTATAGGAAATTGATGAGCTATATTTAGTAGGTATTTTAATACAGGGGATTTTTTTCTAGTTTACTCTGGATTAAGTGCAAACTCTTTTCTTCTGTTTATTGTTGG
This sequence comes from Perodicticus potto, assembly GCA_963574655.1. Taxonomy (NCBI): domain Eukaryota; kingdom Metazoa; phylum Chordata; class Mammalia; order Primates; family Lorisidae; genus Perodicticus; species Perodicticus potto. The sequence goes on from CAUYRH010120154.1 coordinate 2,145, forward strand.
AAATACTTTTAAGATGTATTTGTCTGTTATTTTTTTTTTTCTGCATTGGTAAGTAAAGTATACCAAACGTGCTCTTAGTGATTGAGATTATTTTAGCATTTTGGGTCATCTTTGAAATCATTAATAGGTGTGAGCTCTGAATCATGCTGCAAATACAAGTTCCTTTTTAAAAACAGTCCCTAATATTAGCATTTTCCGTGTTTTACCTTTCTCCCATAGTGAAAAGCAGTAAAAGTTAAGTTGAACATAAATTTAATGAAGTCTGATTTAAACAAAGAATCATACAAACAGTGATGTGTCATGGTTTAAAAATGTAAATTAATTGACTGTAAATGACCTGCCTCCCATTATCTCTACACTGAGCTATGAGTCAAACTTGTGGGGTAGGGGAAAGGTCAAAATGAGGTATAATTTAACATGGTACCAGATTGTAACACTCAAGTCATAATTCAACCACATAACTTTTTTAAAAGTGGAGATTTTGAGGGAGGGGAAGGAATGAGTAGTAGGAAGATAAGGGAAGAAAAGAGTCGTATTTCTGTCATCCCACTGTATTTATTCCTCACTATTTTCCACATTTATCAGTTTATGGCTTATCTAATGGCTCCAGGCCTGAAGCCCAATCTCAGTATAACAGTTTATGTTTCAAAAAAAAAAAAATTCCCCAATCCTGCAGATTCTAAATGCAACTGAGTAGCTACAAACCCCATAAATATGGTCTTAGCAGACTGTAAGGGAAACAGAGGCAATATAACATGATAAATGTCAATGCCAAATTTACACATTCTAGTAATCCACCCAGCTACCAGGCCTGGAGTCCACCACTCTTAATTTTGACCTTTCTGAGTAGCTGATATTTTCACAAATGACAATTTTGTTTACCTGTCTAAAAACTATAGTCAGTCTCCATATCTGTGGGTTCCACACCATGACTTTAATCAAAGGTGAGTAAAAAAATATTTAGGGACAAAATGGATGGTTGCATCAGTACTAAACAAGACTTGTTTTTCTTGTCATTATTCCCCAAAGAAAGCTCTGTAACTATTTACCTAGCATTTACATTGCTAAGTATTACATATAATCTCAAGATGATTTAAAGTGTGTGGGAGGATGTGTGTTGCTTATATGCAAATATACCTTTTTTATAGTAGAGACCTGCAACATCCATACATTTTGGTATCCTTTAGCAGTCCTGGAACCAGTCCCCCCAGAGACACCAAGCAATGATTGTTTAAATCATGAAGCCAGGTATATGCATTATAAGCTGTTATACACAATAACTGAATTATGTAATTATAGAAAATTTATTTTTTAGAGTATTTCTAAACAAGTGGTGTTTTCCCTAGACTCAGATTATCTATTCAACTTTTTGTTTTTATACATTCATGTAACAAATTTCCAATTATTTTGAATACCATAAACCCTTCTGCAAGTGGATGAGAATTAAAATGCAGAGAGAGAATTAGAGCTGTAGCAAATAGTAATCTATAACATTGAAGAGTTTTATCTTGGAAAGGTCAATTTTGGCCTTTTAAAAATATAAATTTAGACCTCCTAGCCCTGGGTAACCACTGTTCCAATTTCTGTCCCCACAGTTTTCCTATTTCCTAACATCATATTAAAGGCATCATGATTATATAGCATTTTTTAACAACTTTAGCTTTCTTTTTCGTGCATTTAGTAAATAATTCACACTGAATAACAGCAGGCTGTTGGGCCACGTGTCAGAATTTGTACTAAAGCCTATAAAACACAATGTTGATGGCCAAGATGTGCACACTTCTCTAGAGCTGATACACAGGAAATCAATTCCACAATGTAAAGTAACGACCCAGGTAGACTATAAAATGTACAGGAAGAAAGACAAGAGAACAGAGCAGAAAGACCACAATACTTAAAGAATCTACAGATGTAGGCCTAAGGTCTAATTCTGTCACTGAGTCTTTGTGACACTAAGTCCTAAGTCCATTTCTTTGCTTCAGAACAAATATTGTTGGAGACTTTATTCCTCTACTTAAATTTACTATTTAAAAACACCACCCAAAACAAAATATCTCTTTGGGTGCATGAATATAGTTTATTGACAGGTTTGAATAGCCTTTTTAATAGCAAAAATGTGTTTACAGTATAATAGCTTACAATCATCTTTTCAAAGTCTTTTTTAATACAAAATAAACTGACATGTTCTTCGTATTTTACATGTATTTCTGTAACATATACAATGACAGTCCCAGATATTGCTGTCTGGCTAATTTCTTGCAGTGAGATACATGAGTAAACTGGCCAAGTACTACTTCCTTAACCACCCTGCGTGCTATTTAGTCATGAACCACTAACATAGAGACCTGATTCTGAAAATTACAAAAATGAGTCTGTTCTCTAGAAATACCCTTTCTCTTGAGTTACAATATATTTATCACTTTATTACAATTTACACAAATCAATAGGTTTTTATTTCCACACCTTCACAATCCCATCTCTAGAAGCAGTTACAATGAAGCCCTGTGTTGTCTGGAATGTGGCAATGTCTGTGATGATGTCATGATGCCCCACAGGCAGAGACTCTGGGCCCCTTCGGGGGGTGTCGTCACTCGTCCCCACCTTCTGCTTATTCTGAATTTCCTGTTTGAGGATAAGAAGTCAAGGAGAAAGCCTAAATTAAACAGCCGTACCACATTCTACCTCTTGTCAGTATTCTTGCTTTTGGGATTTTTTGGTACTATCTCTTGTCAAGTAGTTGTGCTTTCAAAAATACACTGAACAAAAGGATTAGAGGGTCCAAAATGACATTCTAGACTTCCTCTTTGGATTCCATGAGCAACCACTTATAAATGGTGAAGCTTATAATTAGGCCAATATTCTGTGCATATCCTTTTGTCAATATCAAATGAAAAAAGGATAAGGGTAAATGGTATAAATGACACATCAGATGTTCTAGCACTTGTAAAGTTCCTTAGTATCTGTCAGGAAGGAAACATACTTTCAACTTATGTAGCACATTTTCAGGATTATTATCTCATTTGAAATTTGTGCCTGCATCAAGAACACAAGCTTTACAGTCTCAGCTTTTCGCTTACTAGCTGTGTGATTGTGTACAAGTTACTTTACTTCAACTATGCTTTTTTTGTTTGTAGTATTTCCTTTAAAAAGTTATTTTAAAGATTAAGAAACATATAAAATACATACTGTTCATCTGAGCTATCACAAATAAACACTGTATTTATGTTTATTATGCCTTAATAAAAGTTAATCTTTAAAAAAAATACAGAAAAACTAAGAAAATATATTTCTTAAATTCAAAGAAATACTGCTATTCTTGACCAATGCCACTTATTTTAATCCTGTCTATGGAAGCCATTTTTGTGCTTATAAAAGTTGAAAGAAACAAAAATAAAGACTACTGGACCTGGACAACTTCCGTGCCTTCAATTATTTTCCTGTAGTAAGAGACAGATGGGGAACTAGTACTTCCTGCAACAACATAGGACCTTTCTGGGTAAGCCAAATCCCAAAACCTAGGAAGAAAAAAATAAATGGTGATAAGCTCTACAGGACAATGGAAGGAGCTAATCATCAGTGCATTGTTTATGTTTTATTTGCATCAGAAAGAGATTTTTCTACAACCAACAGCATAAGTTACAAATAAAGTATTAACAGCTATTCTTGTAAGATGATACATAGTGCTACCAATGTCTATAATTATACCTTGCATAAACCAAAGTATCCATCTACATTTATGATCCCTTTAAGTATTACATGTTAAGAATTCTTTATTAGATACTATACCTTATTTTCATGTCTGAACCAGCTGTTAGCAGGATAGGATTTCCATCTGCAGGACTACAGTAGATACCATGGACACTGTGAGGAGAAGGCTGAAAAGAAATAGCCACAAACACCATCAGTGTGTTCCCCAAAGGATGGTGCCAATTTTAGAGACAAGTTTAGAGACCAATTTCATATGCCCTGTCTATTCCTTTCTCTGGGACTTTAAAATACATTTGCTTTGTATCACTCTGACCAAAAGTATAGCCTGAAATGTTTATTCAAAACCACTCTGAGCAGGACCCCAACTAAAGGAGAAAAAAAATCTTTCCTAGCCTTTGCCACATGAGGCAACCACCCTTGGCAACATAACTATTACAAACAAAAACATACATAAGAGGATTATATTCCATTTTTTAATGATCTAAACTACAATCTGGGCTTTTCCTAATTAACCCAGCTCTTACTGGGCTCCCAAAGAGACACACGAGCCTTAGGAAGTTAGCACCTAAAACACTTAATAAAGCAGAACACTAGCGAGTGTAAGGGACTGGAAAACACCCATCAGCAATGGCCACACGCTACTTGATGTTATTAAAACCAACTTTAAACATAACCCCAAAGCCCAAACATTTTAATGTTTGATACAAGACCTGAAAGTTCTTAGAATATAGGAAAAATATTGTCCTTTACAGCAAAAACTGGAGTCAAACCTGTAACTCAGAAAGTGGTGGTGCGCTGCTGGCCCAGAGAGTAAACCGTCTGTCACCAGTCTCCATGTCCCACATGGACACTTCATTGTTGCCCTGAACAGCTAAGGGAGATAAAAGGCAAGAACCATGATTCAGACAAGGAGGAAACAGCTCTCAGAGCTTTCACACATTGGTAAATAATGCAAGTCAGCCCCATCCATTTCCATTTCTTCCTATCCTGCAAGAAATGCTGGCTAGTACTTTCAAAAACCAGTGTTACCCTGTCACTAGGTAAAAAAAAAAAAAAAAGTTTTAACCTAACAGTCTAACAGTAAATAATTTTTAAAAAAATAGTTTTTAACCTAACAGTAAATAATTACTGGTCTTCAACCACGTACAAAGAATTGTACCACAGAGAAAGACAAATCAGATATAGATTGTGCCCTCAAGAAACCTATAGTGTAGCAGTGGAGAGAAAAACGGAATACGTAGTGTAAGACAATGATAGCAAAAAGAGACGTGAGAAATGTGAAGGTCTGCCCAAACTGAAGGAAGGAAAAGATCACAGCCAGTAGGTAAGGATCAAGGTCCCTTCATGAAAATGATGATTTAGCTGAGACTGAAAAAGCAGGTAAAGCTGGACAGATACAGGGAGGTGGTCCACTTCAGGCAGAAAAAATAATAAATGAGCAAAAACAATAATCTCTGGGTGTTTGGGGGAAACATGAAGAGTTGGTCTGGCTGAAACACATTTGTGACAGGAAGATAAGGAGAGGGGAAAGACGGATGGAGGGAGATTACAAAAAACGAGCTGCAGGCCCGACACAAAGACACTAGCCCTTAGGTATTTTTAAGCAGGGAGACTGACTATATACCAGGCTTCATTCATATTTACTGAGCCATAAAATGTACTACAGCTAGTCACTGGGGAAAAGATGGAATACAAAGCAGAAAAACTGCCTATTTCATGGAACTCCAATTCTAGTGGGAACAACAAAAAACATTCAAAGGCCCTGGAACGGGAGTATGCTTAGTTCAAGGGGCAAGTCTGTGTGGCAGGAGCAGACTGAGGATAGGAGATGAGGAGGGGGAAGGGCTGCATGCCAGGCACTTTCCATTGCTGCTCTAAAGCTAATCTGAATGAACCACACCAATAAGCTCTGTACCCTCTGGTTTTTAGATGGGTTCAGTCTGTGGTGTGCTAAATAATGACCCTCAGAGACATCCAGGTCCTATTCCCTGGAACGCCTGAATGTTAGCTTACATGGCAAAGTGACTTCGCAGGTATAATTAAGTTAAGGACCTTGAGATGGAGGGATTATTCAGGATTATGCAGAGCGTCCTAAACGCAATCACAAGTCTACGTGCATGAGGAAGGAAGATCTGACATTAACAGCAGAAGGCAACATAACAATGAAACAAGATGCTACACTGCGGCTCTGAGTATGGAAGGAGCCATGAGCCAAGGAATACAGCTAGAGAAGCAGGAAAAGACAAGGACATGGATTCTCCCCTAGAGCCTCCAGAGGGAGCATGGACCTGCTGCCACCTTGATTTTTGCCCACAAAACCTATTTCAGGCTTCTGGCCTCCAAAATTGTTAAAAGGTAACTTTGTGCTGTTCTAAGGCACCCCATTTGTGATAATTTCTTACAGTGGCCATAGGAAACTAGTAGATGCCTATGAGGAGCCCCAACAAGAAGATCAAAGGGAGGGGAGAAAGTCCTATCAGTCTCCTCAGGCTGGCTGTACCCCTCAGCTCAGAATCGCTGCTTCTCTCTTGTTGAAGTTGGCCTTCTCTCGTCAACTTCGTTCCCAATTCAGTAACTAGACTGGGTTAATAGTTACTCTGCTGTACTAGTCCTATATTACTGTGCTATCTTTTGGGATACTCGTATACCTATCTTCATAAATGAGTGTTTTAAAATTAAATCCTTCTTAAATTATCTTCCCTTGAGTGTGCTATCACTTCCTGTTACAATCCTGACTGATAAAAGAAGGAGCGGCAGCAAGAGGGCAGATCCCATAAAATCTGTTGGACTACTATAAGGAGTTTGGCTATTACTTGAAATGAAAAGCCAGTAGAAAGTATTCAGCGGAAGAGAAAACAATCTTAGAGATACAGATAGAAGCAGGGAAACTGCAATAAATTGGGCAAGAGGGTGTAGTGGTCTGGATCAGGGAGGCAGTAAGGCAGTAAAGAAAGATCAGATTCTGGATATATATTAAAATACAATTTATAGGATTAGCTAATTGACTAGAAATTCAATGAGAAAAAGAAGAGTCAAGGACAACACCAGACCAAGACTGAGCCCTGAGGCAGACCACAGTTTTAAAGTCAGAAAGAGAATGAACCAGCAGAGCAAGAAGTAGAAGAATCTCAAGAGAAATGTCCTTAAATCCAGGGAAGGAAAGTATCTGGAAAAGACAAAATGATCAACTGACCAAATGATAACAAAACTCAACAATGGCCATGGGACTTGCCAACATGGAGACTCTGGCAGCCAGTAGTGTACAGGCTACATGTATGAGCAGGGACCACAGGAGCCTAGAGGCAAGAGGACCAAGGAGGAAACATAGGAATAATGGGCTATTATTTATCAATCATTAATTGTGTGCCATACTATGTGCTTTACATTTTTTGTCTTAAAACCTTGTAATTCTGTGTCTTTAATCACATTTTACAGATAAGGGGAAAAAATTCAAAGACCTGCCCAAGTATCTCACATAAGAATCCATAAGAAAATCTGAGTTCCTGATGAGGGTAGGGAAGGGAAGCTTATGAAAAACACAAAAGAAACAGATCAGTGAGAGATGGCAACTAAGGATGAGTCAAGGTTTCTAACTCAGATTTCCAGGGAGACGGTGGAAGCTTTAACAAAACTAAGGAACACAGGAGAAAGACAAAAAAATACAATAAAAGATGCTGGTGGACAATTAGGAATGAAGGGTGATGGTGGTGACTGACGAGATCATTTTTGAACATAATAAATATGAGATGACAACAAGATACTAGTGGTAGGAACTTCCATAATGAGAACAGAATCAAGCATTTGGTTCATATGTAAAATTAAAACTCTAAATGAATGCTGGCACAGGGTAATATATATTGTCCAAGGAAATCCCCCAATTCATGAAAACTAGCCCTCCATTTTACCTGCAGTCACCCAGGACTGATACAGAGGGTGCATTGAGAGGCGCCTGATTCGAGCCCTGGAAGGATGACAGTGACTTGAAATTGGCAACTGGAACCGCATGTCCCAACAAGCCATGGTACCACTACTTGTCCCTTAAAGAAAAAAGCACAAAAAATTACCATCTAATGAACAGAACACCTCAGACTGCATTTAAACAAATGGTAAATAGCATTAGCTTTGTATGAATTTAGTTTATTGCCTTACTTAGGAAAACACTTTGTGCTCATGAAGCTAGTTTCAAACAGCACCTTTAGAGATAGACCAAATAGAGATAGAAACTGCTTATCAAAATGCTACTCTAATGTCAATTAAAAATGAATAATCCATTAATTACTAACACTGCTATTAACTGCCAAAGGCACTCCCTGAACAAAAGCTTCTGAGAAGACATAAACTAAATTTGGTAAGTCAAAATGTTCAGACTGCCTTATATAACCAGAAATGTTTTACTGGCATTCAGTGATCACTTCTCCCCTCCCAGAGTAGCAGCAGCTTTGTAACTATTATCAAATTTCTATAATTTCCATGTGCCCTTTTCTCCACAACATTCAAGAAATAGGAATGGCTTTCTAGGCAGAACAGAAATTGGAGTGAGTGTCTGTGCATCTGTCCATGACAACCTAAACCCTACACAGAAAGAGAAAGAGACCCTCCTCATCCCAAAAGAAAAATGCCTATTCCAACACTGAGCAGCTGGTTATGACAATGGCACAGAGCACATTCTTATACTGGTTTCCAACCCCAGTGAAGGGGGAGTTAAAAAGAGATAAAGGGCCAGCTGGGTCCCTCTGCTTGTCACCCTGCTCCACTCCAGGACAGTGACTCAATTAGCCATAGGCAGCATAGCATGGACTGCTCTCCTAAAAGGTGACCGAGGTTACCTGAGAGGGATGCTGTCAGTTAATTTATTGAGTGTGTAATATCTACTCTTATAAACCTGATATTATCTCTTCCTATACACTGCAGTTTATTCACACAGAAGGCAAAAAATATACATTCCATATAAACTATAATAATAAAGGAAAGGGCACACAATAATGTAACAAATATAAGTTAGGGAATCTAGAGAACCTAAATTCAAGGACAGAAGATTATAATTCCTTTGAATAAAAATGCCGACTGGAAAAGAATAACAAAGATGTGGTAGCTGCTCAAGGGACAGATTCAAAACACTGTAAGGGGGCGGTGCCTGTGGCTCAGTGAGTAGGGCGCCGGCCCCATGTGCCAGGGGTGGCGGGTTCAAACTCGGCCCTGGCCGAACTGCAACAAAAAAATAGCCGGGCGTTGTGTCAGGTGCCTATAGTCCCAGTTACTCGGGAGGCTGAGACAAGAGAATCGCCTAAGCCCAGGAGCTGGAGGTTGCTGTTAGCCACAAAAGGGGAAAAAGGTAAAATTTAAACAAAGGGGGTGAAGGTGGAGATGTTGATCAAAGGGTACAAAGTTTTAGACAGGAGGAATAAGCTTTAGTGACACAGAATGGTGACTATAATAAATAATAAACTGCATATTGCAAAACTGCTTAATGTTCCTTTCAGTTGGAGACATCAACTTCTAGTAATTCACCAAAATTCATGGTGAACACACAGAGGAAGAGCAGAGGCACCCGATACATGTTCTCTAGGCCTTTGAGAAAACACTGGGGTATTCCTTTGACCACATACATGCAAATCCACAAGAAAGATTCAAGGGAATGGGTACCGTTCAAAAAGGCATGCAGCACATATGTTTCCATGGTAAAACCAGGAGAGTCCACAGTGTTACCCAGCATGTTGTTGGTATTGTCGTAAACAAACAAGGGCAAGATTCTTGCCAAGAGGATTAATGTTCATTTTGAGCATATTAAGCACTCTAAGAGTCGAGACAGCTTCTGGAAACACGTGAAGGAAAATGGTCAGGAAAAGAAGGAAGCCAAAGAGAAAGGTTCTTCGGATCAAATGAAGTGCAGCCTTCTCCACCCAGAGAAGCACACTTTGTGAGAACCAATGGAAAGGAGCCTGAGCTCCTGGAACACATTCTCTACAAATTCATGGCATAGTAGGCACACCACATAGCACATGTGAGAGCCAGTGAAAAAAGGCTTATGATGCTGGAACCTATTCCATATGAATTCATGGAATAATAGGTAAAACAATAAAAGACTACTATAAAAAAATTGCTAAAAAAGTAGATTTTACATCTTTTTACTACAAATAAGTATGTGTGATGGTAGATCTATTAATTAGCTTAAATTACTACACAATCAAAACATACTAAGACATCACATTGTGCCCCTTTAAATATATACTATTGCTATTTGTCGATTAAAAATATAATTTTTTAAAAGATCAGCAATCCTACTTTTGGAATATATACATGTACTTGAGGTAAGTGGAAATATATGTCCTTCCAAAGACCTATTTGCAAATGTTTACAGCAAGTTTCTTCAGAAAAGCCAAAACTAGAAACAAACCAATTACCATAACCTGAAAGATGGATGGATACACAAATAATCTATCCATAAATGGAATATTAACAATAAATAAAAAGAAACTCCTCATACACACAACCACACAGAAGTCTCAAAAGCCTTGTGCTTAGAGAAACAAGGCTACAAACTATATGATTCCATTCATATGACATCCTGGACAAGACAAAAACTATGACGACAAAAATCACATGAATGGCTAATTAGAGGTGGAAGGAGAACGCCAAGTGCAAAGGGGCATGAGAAAATTTTTTGAGGTGATGAAAATGTTCTTATTCTGATTGTGGTGGGGGTCATACTATAGTATATACTTTCGGAACTCATCACTTTTTTATCACTAATAAACACTTTTAAAAATTAATTAAAAACAGCAAAGAAAAGCGGCGCCTGTGGCTCATCGAGTAGGGCGCCGGCCCCATATACCGAGGGTGGCGGGTTCAAACCCGGCTTCGGCCAAACTGCAAAAACAGAAAAAAAAGTTGTGGCAGGCGCCTGTAGTCCCAGCTACTGGGGAGGCTGAGGCAAGAGAATCGCCTAAGCCCAGGAGTTGGAGGTTGCTGTGAGCTGTGTGATGCCCACGGCACTCTACCAAGGGCGATAAAGTAAGACTCTTTCTCTACAAAAAAATAAAAAACAGCAAAGAAGCAAGCAAGATCACTTAGTACATCTTCAGTCTTTGGGGAAAGGTGGTAGAGAGATAATAAAGTAGAAAGGGGTTGCTCAGATTTTCTCCCAAAACCAGGCAGTGTGACAGATGCTTTTATCTTTTTCAATCTTCAAAGCAGCCCTTGAAGACAAGGATACTCAGACTTAGAGGAGTTAAGTAACTTGCCTGAAATTACTATATTGTAAAATTGTATCTGTCCAAACACAAATGCTATTTCCCTTAAATCAAGGCTGCTGCTTCCCCAGCAGAATAAGGGAATACCAGCAAATCTGATCACTATAATATACAATATATAATATATGATATATAATAAAGAAGCCCATTTAAGAACAAAGACAAAGAGGAAATTGTTTTATCCACCTTGGGGTACTGATTTCACTCTTTCTAACCTGTTTTTTAATGAAAAAAATTAAATTTCAAGTGATTATAACATAATGACTCTTTTTTAAAAATATGGGAGAAAATTACAAATGAAGAAAAAGGAAAAACAGCTTTCACAAGCTGGCAGACATTAGTGGCAATGTTTGATATTATCTAAGCCTGATATTATTGAATAATTATCTTTGAAACCCACAGACTGACTTAAAAGCTGGCTTACCAATGCAGAGCCAGCACTGGTGGATGTCCACAGCAAAGGAAGTAATGAGGCCTGCCTTTAAGTCATGCTTTAAAGTCCATGCATTGCTTGAAGATCTGAGGTCCCAGCCAACCAGAGACCCATTCACAGTGGCATAGGCAAGAACAGACTGCGCCCCTGAGTTGAAGTGATGCATATCCACAACACAGCCATCTTCCTTCTGATCCAGAATTCTAGAGAAATACACAAAGCAAAAGGCAAATACATTTATAGTCAATGAAAACACAGCACTCGGTTTCACATAAGATGTATTTATCCATGGTCAAAAAATGAAAACTATGTGACTCCATCAAGACAATGATAGCTGAGACTTTAAAAATAATAATAATTGTAGATTTACAGAAAAATTGCAAAAAAGGTACAGTATTCCTATATACTCTTCACTCAGCTTCCCCTCTATTTAACCATAGAACATTTATCAAAACTAATAAATTAACCTTGATATAATACTAGTAATACAACAAAGAACATTCTGATTTGATCAGTTTTCCCACTAGCGAACTTTTACTATTCCAGTATCCAACCAGGATACTACATGGCATTAAGTAGTAAAACAGATTTCACTTTGTCACAACTACACTCCATCTTTCCCTCTATATCCTGGTTGATTTTTTCTTAATTTACATAGAGTAAAATTCACTTGCTATGAATATAGTTCAATGGATTATGACAAAACCTATGTAATCTTCTACTACAGAACCACACAAAACCATTCCATGCCCCCCAAAATTACCTTGTTCAGGCTGTCTATAGTCAGCCTTTACCCATACCCTCAGCCTGTGGCAACCACTAATCTGTTTTTCTCCCCTATCATTTTATGCTTTCCAGAATGTCATGTAATGGAAGCATATTTGGGGTCTAACATCTTTCATTAGCAAAATGCATTTATGATTCATCTGTGTTATATGAGTCCATTTGTTTATATTGGAGTAATATACTTTATACTATTCTACCTTGTAAGTGTAGTTTCTGCTTAAGCTGAGACACTTATATTTTTATTTATTTACTTACTTACTTATTTACTTTGAGACACAGTCTCACGTTGTCACCCTTGGTAGAGTACCATGGAGTCATAGCTCACAGCAACCTCTCTTGGGTTCAAGTGATCTTCTTGTCTCAGCCTCCTAAGTAGCTGGGACTACAGATACCCACTACAACACCCGCTGTGGGTTCTTGCTCTTGTTCAGGCTGGCCTCGAACTCCTAAACTCAAGCAATCCATGCACCTTGGCCTCCCAGAGTGCTGGGATTACAGGTGTGAGCCGCTGCACTGAGACATTTTTAAACTAAAAAGAAAATCACAAAACAAACTAGCCCGCTTGATTCGTTGGTACCTATCATGCTTTCACACAGCTGTCTTATTTTTTTTTTTTTTTTATCTCTTAGATCAGTGGGAAGCAAGCATTTTCTCTATAGAGTCAGATAGTAAATATAAATATTTTAGGCTTTCTGAGTCAAATATCTCTCTGCTACATAGTCTTTCTTTTTTTTAAGAGCCCTTTTAAAATGCAAATATCATTCTTTACTTCATGGACTATACCACAGGCTGTAGTCCTTAGACAAATAATTATATTTGTAAACGCTGTAATGCTGACTATATTTCCCCATAGAGGGATGATGAAAAATCCAAGTGCCAAATAAAATGTGAAATAATATTAAGAGCCATGACAAGAGCTGATATGACTGAATCAAACAAACAAACAAACAACTCATACAAGGTTTCTTTGGAGTAACACTAGTCAGACAGTGAAATCTAAACATCCCAGCACATTTCTCCAAATTTAGGTAGCTAACATTTTTTAAAGACAACAATATTTGCAGTGAAAAGCACTGTTGGCTGAGAGATAACCACGTACTGAATGTGCATGTCTATCTGTGTGGCCTCTGATCTCAATCATCATACAGCACACTTTCCTGATAGGCAATTTACATTACTATATAGTCACTCTCTGCTGAAACAGACTTTAGCAGGTATTGATTGGTAGGTAAAGGACATTATAATATTTCCCAGACAAAAATTGCTCAAATCTGATAGGTGACTATGTTGAAAAATAAACACATTTTAAATGTAAAAGCAAGACAAAACAACAAAAACTAAAAATTCCTAGGTGACCCAACAAACATCCTCTTCTGCCTTAAGCTACCCAATGGCCATGCCTTGCCCACTAAACTAAAAGTCTCCTCATTCTGCTTTCTGCTGTGGGCTCCACTTGTGCCCGGCATCCATTCTCAACTGGCCTGCTTCAGCTTCTAACTCACAGCTGGTCTCACGTGCTGCCTTCTCCCTTTTAAGAGAGCTGTTACTATTCATTTAACAAGTGGCATATTATCATACTGCACTGATGTAGGCTGTTCACTTGTCTATTTTTCCACTAGACTATAGATTCTTACCGTTATATGTCTTCTTTGTCCTTGAGATACTAGGTATGTAACACATTCTGGTCAGTCAGAAACTGTTCTACTTTGTTTTTAAATATCTCACCTTGTAAGATATTCTGTAAGAATCACAATTTATAAAAAGTAAAACAAGTCTTAAATGAAACCAGTCACTATTTTGTTTTAAAATGATCAGCAAATAATCTAAAAGCTCTTCTCTATGTTCCCATCGACTTCATAGATTTTAATGCCAAGTGACAAAATGCTGACAACATTTGAGTTTTCTTTCATAAAGAACACTTGCATTCTCAAAGTCAGCAGCCAGACTACATTATGCATTTAGCATTTGAGACAGAAGCTATAACTGATAAATAATTAGGTTATTCAGACAAATTTCAGACTAGGATGAATCAAGTTCAAAGCTGCCCTTCTGACTTTTAAAGCTGACAGACAATAAGATATATAGACATCACCTTCGGAGACTAACCACATGTAAGTTTTGAATTGGATGCAGCTTTATTTGGCTTAGAAAAGAAGTACAATGTAAGAGGCCTGCAGTTAATCCAAACTACACTGCAGGGTGGGAGGAAGAGTCAAGTTACCATAGTGCACTAAACTAAATGCAAATTTAAAAAAGATAAAAGAGAGATACCTGCTTTGTAGAGGATGGATTTTAGGAGACTTGGGCAGCTTAGAACCCTCAATTCCAAGAAGCTGGACAGCACCATTATCAGATGCTATGGCTAAATAGTGGGAGCCTTGGCAGAATGTGAGAGTCTTGACTCGTCCTCCAATTCGGCTGTATGTGAGAATGGATCTAAACAAAAGAAAAAAGGTTTTATTTCTGAAGTATTCTTATTGCTAATGCTCAATATCCACAACTATCAGCAAACAAAATTACTACTTTGAGGTTAATTTTATCTTCCTGATCTTATAACAAAAGCAAGAATCCCCCTGTAAAAGCACTCATACAGAATCACCTTTTCTTCTGATATTTTCAAGTGGCCATCTACACGTCTTCTCTACTAGATTTGTAGTTCTCATCCAATTCTTTTTCAATTCTTCAAAGACCATAAATCTTTACTCTTACACACTTGAGTTATTCTATAATTCATAACACACAGCCTAGCAGAGCAGGAAAAGTACTGGGTTTGTAATTAAAGAGTTCTACAACCTATCTCAATGGTCTTGGTCAAGCTATTAACCTCAGTTTACTAATCTACAAAACAAGGATTGTCCTTACCTAACTAGACCACAGTAAAAATCAAATAATATATAAATAATCATGAATTAACATTCATAAATGCAAAATTTTATAATATACAGTCTTTCCCACATATGCTGATCTGTTGAACTTTTCTATTCTCCTTTAAATTCACTGCCATTTTTTTTTTTTTTATTGTTTCAGGTTTGTTGATGGTACAAAAAATTAGGTTATACTGTTTGTATCTGTTAAAGTCTTATAGTTGTGTCCTGCCCCCAAGAGGTGTGCCATATACTGTAACCCCTCAGCGCCCCCCCTCCTCCCCTCTACCGGCTCCCTTGTTCCCCATCCCACCCTTACCTAGAATTGATTTGAGTATTTCACTTATGTAGGTATGTATTAGATCGTCTACTGGCTTCATATTACAATTGAGTACATTGGACTCTTGCTTCTCCATTCTTGTGATACTTTACTAAGAAGAATGTGTTCCAACTCCATCCAGGTAAACATAAAAGATGTAAAATCTCCATCTTTTTTTATGGTTGAATAGTATTCTATGGTATACATATACCAACATTTGTTGATCCATTCATGGGTAGATGGCTGTTTGAGTTGCTTCCACAACTTGGCAATTATGAATTGAGCTGCAATAAACATATTGGTACAAATGTCTTTGGGATAAAATGATTTTTGTTCTTCTGGGTAGACACCCAGGTCAACTTTTAGTTCTTTGAGAATTCTCCATACTTATTTTCATAAAGATCGTATTAGTTTGTAATCCCACCAACAGTGTAGAAGTGTTTTCTCTCCACATCCATGCCAGTAGCTGTACTTTTGGGACTTTAAGATGTTGGCTATCACCTAACTGGAGTTAGGTGTTATCTCAAAGTGGCTTTGATTTGCATTTCTCTAATAATTAAAGATGATGAGCATTTTCTTCATGTGTTTGTTGAACACTGGTCTATCATCTTCAGAGAAGTTTCTATTCAACTCTCTTGCCCACATAGAAATCGGTTTGTTTGCTCTTTTCTTACTGATTGAGTTCTCTGTAGATTCTAGTTATCAGACCTTTCATAACATGCAAAACTCTTCTCCCATTCTGAAGGCTATTTGCTCTGGTTATAGTACCCTGAACTGTGCAGAAGCTTTTTGGCTTGATCAAATTCCAGTTATTTTTGGTGTTTCTGCAATTACCAGAAGGTATCTTCCTCATAAAATATTTTCCCAGGCCAATATCTTCAGGCGTTTTTCCCTCACTCTCTTCTAGAATTTTTATTGTTTCATGTCTTAAATCATTTCATATGGAACCAGAAAAAAAAAAAAAAAACAAATAGCCTATACAATTCTTAGAAATAAAAACAAATATGGAGGCATCACATTATCAGACTTCGGATTATATTACAAGTCTACAGTGATCAAAACAGCATGGTACTAGCACAAAAATAGAGGCATAGATGTACAGAATAGAATAGAGAATCTAGAGATAAACCCAGCCACATATCATCATTTGATCTTTGGTAAGTCTAACACAAACATGCATTAGGGAAAAGAATCCCTATTTAGCAAATGGTGCTTGGAGAACTGGTTAGCCACTTGTAGAAGACTGAAACTGGACTCTCACATCTCACCATTGACAAAAATTGCTTCTTGCTGGATAAAAGATATTCCTAAGTATTTTGGGTTTTTGGATCCTTAATTTCATCTTCAGACTATTCGTTGGTAACAACAGAAATGCAAATTATTTTTAGCTATTCTGATTTTACTGAACTTATTATTTGTTAAGTTTTTAATTTATTGCTCAATTATGGCTGATTTTCTATACACTGGTTGCCAACTGAAATAGTTTTAATTTTTTCTTTCCATTTTGTATGCCTTTGATTTCTTTTCCTTATCTGAAGGTCCTGGCTAGACCCCGCCCCAGTCCCATGCTCAGTAGAAGTGGCAACAGTAGACATTCTTGCCTTGCTCCTCATTTTAGGGAGAAGGCTTTTATTAATCTTTCACCACTAAGTACAATGTAAACTGTGGGTTTTTCATAGATGGCTTTTATTAGTCCTTATTTAGAACTAATTTGTGAAGTCAGTTTTACGCAGTCTTCACCCTTTATTAATATGATATATTCATTAATTGATTTTTTTTTATTTATCATTAATTGATTTTTATATGTTGAACCAATCTTGTATTCCTGAGATAAAATGCCCTTGGTCATGGAATATAAACCATTTAATATGTTGGACTCAGTTTACTAGTATTATGTTGAAGATTTTTATACTTTCATTAATTATGGGCATTAGCCTATGGGCTTTTTGTGATGCATTTGTCTAGTTGTGGTATTACAACAATATCTGCCTCATAGAATAAATTAAAAAGTGCTCCCTCATCTATTTTTTTTGTTTGTTTTTTTGTGAGACAGAGCCTTAAGCTTTCACCCTGGATAGAGTGCTGTGGCATCCCAGCTCACAGCAACCTCCAATTCCTGGGCTCAAGCCAGTCTCCTGCCTCCACCTCCCAAGTAGCTGGGACTACAGGCGCCCACCATAACGTCCGGCCATTTTTTGGTTGCAGCCGTCATTCTTGTTTGGCAGGCCCAGGCTAGATTTGAACCGGCCAGCTTGAGCCACAGGCGCCGAGCCTCCCTCATCTATTTTTTGGAAGACTTTTTTTTGAGACAGAGTCTCACTATGTCACCCTCGGTAGAGTGCTATGGCTTGATAGCTCACAGCAACCTCAAACTCTTGGGTTTAAGAGATTCTCTTGCCTCAGCCTCCCAAGTAGCTGGGACTACAGACCCCCGCCACAATACCTGGCTGTTTTTTGGTTGTAGTTGTCATGGCTGTTTGACAGGCCCAGGTTGCATTTGAACCCGCCAGCTCCAGTGTATGTGGCTGGCACCCTAGTCACTGAGCTACCGGCGCCGAGCTTTAGAAGACTATTTGAAAGATCAGTGTTAGAACAGTTCCTTCTTATTGGGATTTCACCTTCCATGGTTTCAGTTACCCATGGTCAACTGAAAATATTAAATGGAAAATTCCAGAAATAAATAATTCTTAAGTTTCAAATTACATAGCATTTTGAGTAATATGATAAAATATCACACCATCCAGCTTCCTCCCACCTAGGACATGAATAATCCCTTTATCCAACATATAATCCCTTTATCCATAAGCTATCTGTCCATTAGTCACTTACTAGCGGACTCAGTTATTAGATTAATTGATCACAAGAAGGGTGAGTATTGTATAGTAAGATATTTTGAAAGAGAGAGTACATTCGCAACTTTTATTACAGTATTTTGTCATAATTGTTCTATTTAATTCTCAGTTAATCTCTTATTGTGCCTAATTTATAAGCTACACCTTATGTATGTGTGTATATGTATTCATATATATACGATGAAAAACTGTAGTATTTTCCTATGTATAAGGTTCAGTACTATCTGAGGTTTCAGGTACTTACTGGGAATATATTCTTCAAAGATAAAGTGAACTACTAGAATTCTTTAATGTTTGGTAGAATTTGCCATTTCAGCCTGGTCTTTTCTTTGTGGGAAATTTTTTTATTACTAATTTCTTTATTGTTACAGTCTACTCAGATTTTTAGTAGCCTGTGTCTTTCTAGGAATTTGTCCATGTCATCCAGATTATCTAATTTGTTGGCATACATGTATTCCCTTCATAGTATTCTTTCTTTATTTCTGTCAAGTCAGTAGTACTGTACCCACTTTCATTCTGGACTTTAGTTATTTGAGTCCTCTTTTTTTATTGTTCACTGTAGTAAAGATTTGCCAATTTTACTGATCTTAAAAAAAATTCAACGCTTGCTTTTTTTGTTCTCTATTTGCTTCCTCTTTAGTCTTTATTATTTCTTTCTTCTACTTGCTTTGGGTTAAGTTTGCTCTTCTTTTTCTAGTTTGTTAAGATTAAGTTAAATTGTTGACTTGAGATCTTCCTTCTTTTCTAATATAGATGTCTACAGCTATAAACTCCCCTTTCAACACTCCATTAGATGCATTCCCAGGTTTTAGTATAGTATGTTTTCATTTTCATTCATCCCAAAGTATTTTTCTAAATTCCTTTTGAACTATTGGCTGTTATCCACATAGTATTAATTTCCCAACTTCCTTTGTTACTGATAACTAACTTCATTCCTTTGCTAAGAAAACATACTTTGAATGCTTTTGATCCTTTTGTATTTATTGAAGTTCGTTTTATAGCCAAATATTAAATATGGTTTAGTTTGGAGTATAGACCATGTACACTTAAGGAGGATTTATAGTCCACACCGATGAGTTCAATAATCTACTGATATCTGGTAGATATGGCTGTTTGTCGTATTGTTCAGGTCTTTTGTTTCCTTGATGATCTTTATGCCTAGTTGCTCTATCCATAATTAAAGTACAGTATTAAAGTCTCCTACTATTATAAGTGAATTGCCTATACCTCTTCAATTCTGTCAGTTTTTGCTTAGTATATTTTGAAGGTCTGTTGTTAGGTATCTATGTTTGTAACTATTATGTTTTCCTGATGGACTAACCTTTTTATTATTATAAAATGTTCTTATTTTTCTCTAGGAGTAATTTTTGTCCTAAAGTTTATTTTATTTTATTTTATTGTTGGGGATTCATTGAGTGTACAAGAAACCAGGTTACACTGATTGCATTTGTTAGGTAAAGTCCCTCTTACAATCATGTTTTGCCCCCCAAAAGATGTGGCACACACCGAGACCCCATCCCCCTTGCTCCTTCCCTCTCTCTGCTCTAAAGTTTATTTTTTAACTGACATTTCCTCCTCCAGCTCTTTTTTAGGTACTAGTTGCATGGTGTATCTTTTTTGATTCTTTTCCTTTTTGTCTTTGACTCTGAAGTGTCTCTTATACAGAGGATATAGTTAGATTACATTTTCCATTCCTTTTGCCAACTCTGCCTTTTGATTACATTTAATGTAATTACCAATAATGTCAGAATTTATATCTGATATTTTGTTGTTACTTTCTGTATTGTGCATTTTTTGTTCTTCTATTTCTTCATTATTGACTTCTTTTCTTTTTTTTAGAGACAGAGTCTCACTCTGTCACCCTCGGTAGAGTGCTGTGGTGTCACAGCTCACAGCAACCTCCAGCTCTTGGGCTTAGGCAATTCTCTTGCCTCAGCCTCCCAAGTAGCTGGGACTACATGCACCTGCCACAATTGAGCCATAGGTGCTGCCCAAAAGAGCTTGAACCCGCCACCCTAGGTATATGAGGCTGGCGCCCTGCACACTGAGCCATAGGCACTGCCCTAAAGAGCAAGTTGATTTTTTTCATTATTGACTTCTTTTGCATTAAATATTTTCTGGTGTATCACTTTAATATCCTTGTTTTTATGTTTTAAGTTTTACCAAAACTATTTTTTTAGTAGTTGCCCTGAGAAATACAATTAGCATCTTAAAACAATCAGATTAATGCCAACTTAATTTCAATAATACACAAAAACTTTGTTCCAATATTATCTGTCCCATCCTTCCTCTTCTGTATAACCACTGTCACACAAATTACATATCTGTATGTTTTAAGCCCACTGATACAGTCTTCTATCTGTGGCTAGTTGTCTTTTTAAATTGGATAGGTAAAAAGAGTTTAAAGCAAAAATAATTTGTACTTTCTTTTGTATTTACTTAATGTTTTACCTTTACTGATGACCTTTATTTCTTCTTAAGGATTCAAGTTACTATCTCATGCCTTTCCTTTCAGCACAAAATATTCCTTTTATTATTTCTTTTAGGGAAAATCTGCTAGGAATAAATTCCTTGTTTTTATTTATCTTAAATGTCTTAACTTCTTTGTTTCTGAAGGACAATTTTATTGGATATAGAATTACTGGCTAACGGTCTTTTCCTTTCAGTCATACCGAGAGATCGCGCGCGCACGGGCGGCGGCGGCCACCGGCAGAGATCGTGCACTGAGCTCTCCTCTTTCAGCTGATACCAATTCCTGGACTGCAAGAGAGCAGGCGGGCAGAGAAGAGAGTTCTGTGAGGATAGGGCTAGTGCACCTAAGTTGGAGGTTGGATGGGAGTGTCCTTTGGATCCGGGCACCCAAAATAAAGCACCTTTTCCAACGTAAACCAGGGGGAAAAAACTACAAAACTACAATAATGGCGACTGATCAGTCAGAGTGGGAAGCCTGAGAACCAC
>CAUYRH010120155.1:0-16352 GCA_963574655.1 Perodicticus potto
GATGAGCTGATTCATTTTAGAGTTTGTTACGTGACATAAGCATAGACATTAAAAATTTAAAGGCAGTCGAACTACTGTGGGACCACCCACACAAGAAACATTCACACTCATTTTCGTGCAGCGAGCAGGGTAAGCCTCATGATGACAGCACAGGCCCACTTCCTTGGGATCGCTTCTCTGTTCAAGCAGTTGTCAGCTTAAGGTGAGCCTGGTACTTTGAAACTGGAAGGAAGGACGTCATGCAGTAAGACATACTAAACTCTGGGTTCCAGATAAACATCTAAAGCTCCAACATGGCCCCACAGAGCCGTGAGCCAAGGAGGAAGAAGATGACAGAGGAAAAATTGGCTGCCAGAATGGAGAAAACCAACTTGGGATCAACCTGAAGAGAAAGACAAACAGTTCTGTCCAGAACAAAGGATGCGAACCAGGAGGCATGGGGTCAGGTAAAAAAACTGTGTCTTCAAGCACAGGCCCTGGTGTATCACACTCACCAGGAAATGAATGCAGTTAATCTCTTTTTGGCAATACTTTCAATATTATCTGTGCCCACTAAAGAACAAAAATATGAATATTGGACTTATATTCCTAACGTTCCTTTATTAAGAGGTGTTAGCTGGCTAGAAGCCACAGTGCCTGTCTATGTTAATAATTCATCATTGCTTCCCAGTCCTTATGGCACAAGAGGACCATTTAGACCAGAGGAAGAAGGCACCATAATTTCTAAGTATACAACTGGAGTACCTGATCCTCTTATATGTTTTTGAGATCAGTCTCATTGTCTTAATATGGCAATACAACCTTGGGTCAGCATATATGAGCATCAATCAATAGAGCCAGATATGCTAAATAAAATTTTTATGTTAAGTACTTATTTTTTGGATAAAAATAAATAAATAAATAAATAAAATTTAAAGGCAGTCATTAAAAACTATATGGAGTATATAAATTCAAAAATCTGTACAGGTATAAAAATGGAATGAAAACAAAACAAATTTGAAATATCAAAAGATAGAATAACAGCTCAGAAAAGGAGAACAAAGAGAAAATTCACAATATATTAGGATTGACAGTATATGTAGAAACTTCACAAACAGATTTTAAAAATAAAATTGCTTACAAGATATGTAGGTATACCTGGCCAATATTATGGCACATAGATTGCAATTAAAACATTGAAAATATATACAGGGAAAATACTGGGTAAGCAGAAGAAAGTGTGGTTTAATAGATGTGAGACAAAATGCACTCTGAGGTCAAAAAGTATTGTTATGAATAAAGAGATTTATTTCATAATTTTAAAAGGTGCATTTTACTAGGAATCTATTACAACTCTAAATATGTATGCCTTTAATAGTCGTTCTTAAAGTTATTTATGCAAAACTTGACTGAATTTTAATGAAAACAAATCCACAATCATTTGTGAAAGCTTAACACATCTCCTTTGGCAACTAAGAACTCCAGCTACCAGAAAATATTCAGCCACATATGTTTCTATTTTCCATATTATGTGGCTGGATACTTTCCAGGCAACCCTCACATATACATTATCAATAGCAATTTGAACAATTAACACACATAATATTATTAGTCTGCTTGGGCTGCTATAACAAAATACCACAGACTGGGTGGCTTAAACAATGGAAATTTATTTCTCACAGTACTGTACGCCAAGAAGTCTAAGGTCAGGGCACTGAAAGGGCAGGCTTTACTCTGAGACCTCTCAGCTGGTGGGCTGCCATCATCTTGCTGTGTGTTCACACGACCTCTTTGTTTTTAAATAAGAGGGTTTTAAATAATTCATGGATTAAAAGGAAGGTAGGAAAGATCAGAACTTTAAAAAGAATGAATACAGAAGTATTCTAGGAGTAACATCATATAGGCATCACCTATGAAACTTTGATTTCTACAAAATTCCCCACTGAAAATAACTGTATGAGCATATCAGCAGGATAGGCCTAAGGGTATGACATCTAAAATCTACACAAGTTTATAACTACAGAACTAGTAAAAATAATTAATAAAAATAATAATGATCCTAGTAAAACAGCAAATATAAAACCTTATTTTCTAAAATATGTCAAACATAAGGAGAGGGTGTTGAATTAAAGGAAGGGTGAAATGCACAAACATAAGGAGATAATAAAATAATAAGCAATTTCAGGCAGGGAGAATGGGGACCAAAGACCCCATTCTTGGCAAAGGAAAGCACCCCCAGAAAAAGAAGAAAACTAAAAAGTAAGCTGAGTGAATTGGAACAAAGAATAGTCAGCTAGTGTATATTTAAGCTAGCCATTTCTGGCAAGCTTCTTGCTTTTTCTGAAATTCTAGCCTGTTGGGGAACCACCTTACAAACACCCGGCTGGGTCTGTGAGCACTTTGAAGAGAGTAATGGCCGTAGAAGAGATTATGGCAAGTCCTAAAATAGATACATCTTCTAGGGCATTTCCTGCCAATTAAACAGGCAAAGTAGATACCTACTGAGGAGATTTGCATTTGCCTGGGGCAGAGGCCAAGGGAGTAGCTCAAGCTCTGAGATATGGGCAGAAGAGCTTACATCCCTATGGCAGAGGAAAATCCTCTGTGATGGTGATGGGAGGAAAATGCCTCCCTCCCACGCATCACTCAGAGGAGATTAACGCAGGTGGCATTTTACTCCACAGAGAACTATCAGAGCTTAACACCTCCCTAGAAATCTGTATGTGTGACCTCAAGCAGGAGTCTCTCCCAATACAAGGTTCGGATTTTAGATTTCTGAAGGTTACCCTTAAAGTTAATAATAATAACAATAGTTGCTGATATGATCAATCTGAGAAACTGCTGATGTCTTTGTATCCTTCATTTTACTCTCTGGGCAAATAGAATTCAATAAAATCAGAGTGGAGCAAACACTCTGGGCCATTGCCAGAGTCCCAGGATGGGCAGTGGACCCCTGAGCTCCCACTTTTAATTCTACTCTATGTCTCTTTTCTTTCTTTACCCTCACTTCTAACTCTGTATTTCTTCAGTCGATCACTGCCAGTTTCCACAGGTCTCTGTGGATGCTGCTCTTGGTGTGGGACCCCAACATTTCAAGAGAAAGCACATGATTAAGCCAAGGAGAAGACCAGGGAGTGAATAATTTCACAAACAGTAGTGTAATCCCAAGTGGCTGGAGCAGTGGGCAATATTGCTTGAAGCTCTATTCCAGTGTAGTGTTTCACTGCTGTTACTTTTGGTAAGGTAAAAACTTTTTTCAAGCTCAATTTGATCCCTTAGTTCAAATTTCTAAAAGTGAAACTTCTAAGAACAAATAATGCTCACTTTCAAAAGGTTTTGTTATGTATTACTGCTTTGCCTTATAATTTTTAAAAAATGACATTTTTACCAAAATAAAACATTAACATGTTGGCCTTTTAAAAATTTGTGAACCTAAGCAATATATGTGTCATGCAGTCATCATTCTCTTATTTACTAATCTTACATGAACTAATTCTTGACACAAAAACACTACCGGAAGAGTCTTAACATACATACAAATTTACTACTAGGGGAATTAATAGTCTTAAATATTTTTATTAGAAAATATTTGGTATCTATATAGGCTGGTTCTAATCATAATAAAAGAAATCAGGAGAAGTTTAAAATCATTTTGATTTAAATAATTATTAATTATGATAGCAAAGTTACCATAAAGATAGAAAAAGATTCAAGGTTGATGAGAATGCCCCAGGAAAGGTAAACTTGAAAAGATATTTCAAGGGATAAATTCACACTTAACTGATACAATGCACACTATTCAGGTGAGGGTCACACTTACAACTTTAACTCAAACTGTACAAAAGCAATGCATGTAACCAAAACATTTGAATCATCGTAATACTTTGAGATAAAAAAATGAAAAAATAGAAATAAATAAAACCTTAAAAATCAAAAAAGATGGCTCAAATCTTATTGAATAAAATGTGGTTGTAACCAATTAGATAACAATGACATCTGCTAGATTGCTAACCAGGAGCTGGTCCCTAGCTGCCAGATAAGCAGGAATAACCCTCTGGAGTACAGACAAATTAAAGCTGAAAGGCAGGAATCAGATGGTGAGTTGGAGCATCACTATAGACGAGAAGAATAGTGGTGGGTTTCCATCAGGAAAGCTGGAGTAACTAAACCTCCAAGACCCAGAAAAGCTGGAGCAATAAGTCATCCCTGAGAGGAATGAGGGAAGAATAGGGAGTTGGGCAGTGGTAAAATGAGGGCTGATGCGGTAGGAAGACGGAGAGTGCAGGGGGGAGAAGAGGATTTCTGGGGTTGCTACTGGAACCAAGAACTACAGAATGTTCCCCTAGAGGAATCTAGTACTCTTCTAGTGTGCAGGGTGGAGTTTTGGTTCTGGGTCAGCTGCGAGAAATGAAGGTTGGGCCATTAAACAGCCAGCTCACTAGGGCCTCAAACATGGTGCATATGGAACTGAGGCCAGGATGCAAGGAGGGATCTTGGCCAAGCGCAGGCTGTCTGGAACTCTGAAATATGTTGCTGCTGCTCAAGTTAACAGCAATAAAAAGCACACAGCAAGATACTGGGAAAAGCTGAAGCCCTGTAAGCACGCAGCATGGGGGATGCTGTGCATGACAAGTGGCAGATGAAGAAGCACATTCTCCAGGAGTCAGGTGAGTGAGCCACTCTATAAGAAGAAAGAAAAATCCTGTCTCCCCCAATTCCCCTTAAGATCTTTTTGTTAGGCTAAAAGGAAATATTTATAAGGCAAAACTCCTTTTAAAAAGTCTGAATTTGGAGCTGAGAAGTAGCATATCAATGATCATCTGAGTATTAATTTTGGGAAGCTAGAAAAAGATAACTCCAAATAGCACTGAAGGAAGAAAACAAGAAGAAAGCAGACAAATTCAAAGACACGAAAACATAGCCGAAGGATCAATAAACCAAAAACACTGGTTTTTGAAAAAGCAAATAGAAAAGATGAAGTTCTGTCAAGATTGATCAAGGAAAGAAATAGTGAAGATCTCATAAAGAAAAGTCAAGACTGATAAGAACTCTAAAGGGAGAATTACAACAAAGACATACAAATAAAATATCACTATAAATATATTTATCTCAATACACTTGAAAACTTAAATTACTTTCTAGAAAAATAAACTTACAAAATTTAAGAAGAAAGAAAATGTTTCTAAAATCACGTATGATCATTTAAAGAAATTGATTCAGTAATAAAAATGTACCTTCCAACCCACAAAAAACATAAAGAAAAATAGCAAAAGGATAAGCCCACGTAGTTCTATTAGGGATTTGTTTCAAACTTTCAAAAAAACAAAAGAAAGAAAGGAAATACCTCAAATAATTTTATAAGACTAATGTAAATTTGAGGCAAAGTCAGAAAAGAACAATGCAAAAAAAAATTATGGGCATTTTCACTTAGATATACAAAAGGGCTGGACCAGAAAGGTCTGATCCAAATTCAAAGACTGCCAAGAACGGTGACTGAAATCTAATTCATGGTGACCTTCTTTTCTGTTATACCAATAAACAGTTCAAGCACAAAACATATAAATAAACACACAAGGGAGAATGTAGACACAGCTTCCCAGTTCCTGCTTATTTTCTTGGAGAGATTCTTAAGTTTTATTTTCAAGGCAAAGGAGGCAGAGTCAGAAACCCACCCTCATAGGAGCCCAAGTCACTAGCTTGCTCCTCTTTATGCATCAGGAAGGAGAGAGGGGTCATGTAAATATTAGAGGTTCTACCCACATACTATGTAGATCAGTTGTTTTCTACACTACAATCAAAATTTTGTATTTTTACTACATTACATTTTTAGACTCACAGCAGACTTGACCATAACCTACTACAAATATATAAAAAACGAAAAATATATATCTGCAATTTTAGTCTGTAAAGTATTTTAAAACTCAAATAAAAGCATTTTAAAATAAATGTCCAGATTGGGTATACTATAAGAGTTTTAAGGATGATATGATACTAAAAGTCCTAATAATATGAAACATAACATTAACAGATTGAAGGAGAAAGATCAAAATTCTGGTACAAGCAGAAACAATCATATTCTATAATAAGTCAACTGCAATTTAAGACTCAAAAAAAAAAAATCTTTAGCAAAGTAGACATAGGAGAGAATTTTCTTACCTCAAGTTTGATGAATTACTCAGACATTACGAGCTGGTTAATATAATACATACTTCTTCTAATACAACTTTTTCCCCAATGATTTCTTTCATTATATAGCTGGAAAGCTTAATGCTCACTCCCCCAAACTTTTGAAACAGTGCTGGCCTGGGTAACTGGATTTGATGTAGTCATTTTGGAAACATAAAGTGCACGTCTACATCTAGGCCTATTTTACCTGAGAAAAGCAAACTTCTATAGGTTTGAGACACTAATCTCCTGTCATACATTCTATTAACTGCTACATATTTATAAAAAGGCAGATAATCTGACAAAGATTTACAGTGATTTCTATAATTAATGTTGAATTTCTATCCACATTATTTACCTTTAAAAATTAAGGTCTGGGAAAGAATGTCTGTCATTACTGCCTTGATTTATCTTAATCTGAGTGGTTTTGTTAGTCCAGGATGACAAGGACAAGGACTAAAATCCATGAGATTGTGAAGAGAAAATCTTCAAATGTAGTTATCACAGAAAAAATTCCAATATTCATAAAATATTAGAGAGATATGCAGGTGAATTATTACAATTAATAAGAAGAGTTCAGCAAAGATGTTGGATAGAAGATTAATATACAAAACTCAATTGAGTTTATATACTTCAGCAATAGTAAAATATGATTTAGAAAAAGAAACAATAAAACCTCTGTTTTCAACAATGATAAAGTAACAGACTTTACAGTGAATGTCCTACTGGAAACAACTAGGAAACCAGACCAGATACATAAAGCACTTTTTTTCAGATACTGGAAAGTATCAGTATAAAACTATGATATTCCAAAAAAAACAAAAAGCAAAAAAAAAAAAAAAAAAAAAAAAAAAGGAAAGGGAGAAATGGGCCCTCCAAACAGCATGTCTCTCCTCCTGAAGACACAATCTGGATTACAGGGGGGATCACAAGCAGAACATGGTGGTCTCACTGATGGAAGAGAAATATATTTCAGTCCAAGAAGTCTAGAGTAGATAGAAGTTTCAAAGCACAGTCCTAGAGATAAAAAAATTATTCAAAACAAGATCTCCAGAAACTTACATGTGAGTCTTGAGTGTGAAGCCAAGTATTAAAATGTACATGCATGCAACAGAACTGCGTGAGGCCACCATAGGATAGTGCTCCGCAAGGTGCACACTCCCAAGAGTTCACACAGAGAATGACATCATTCTAACTCTGACCAACTGAGGTGGGCATTTCTTGATAATCACCAGAGCTATCAGTAGAAACCCTAGAGAGCAACACCTTAGTGGTAAAATGACATTATCCCTAAAGCCTACTCAATATCTACCCCATCAACATTTAAAAACAAGCCTTGAGAATATCATCTTACTCCACAAGAATTAATCTGTCTTCCAAGAAAAAGTCCAAAACATCTTTAAAGAAAAATTACAACAACCAAGCACTCCGCAGCATAAAATCACAATAGCCAACAGCCAATCAAAAATAACTAGAAAGACCAAGAAGCAAGAAATTGTGACCCAAAAGCAAAATAATCAGTTCCATAAATTCTCAGCACAGTAAGATTAGAAAATAATTTCTTCAGCTTGATAATGGAAAATTATATAATAAAACACCATGACTAACACCCATTTTATATTGAAAAACCTAATGTTTCCCTCAAGCTACAGAATAAGAAAAGACTATTAAATTTCACTGCTTCATTCAAAAATGAATGAAAAGGCATGCATTTTGAAAGGAAAAGATGAATTTGTGTTCATTTACAGTTGTCACATATGTAGTAAATTCTAATGAATCTTTTTTAAAAACTATTCAAAATTATGAGTTTAGCAAAGTTACATGATAAAAAGTCAATATAGAAATATCAATTGCCTTATGTTCTAACAATTGGGACTTGAAATTGAAAACATATCTTCTACAATACCAAGCAAATTTATTAAATATTTAGGATTATATATAATAACATAAGTATGAGAATTTCTCTTTCTCTAAGAGAAAGTAAAAAGGACCTAAAACAAATGTAAACAAGACTTAAAATAAATGAAGACAATGTGTTCCATGAACTGGAAGTCTCAATAATGTTAATATGCCAATTGTCTTCCAATTGATAGATTCAAACCAATACCAGTCAAAATATCACCAAGTGTTTAAATTAACACTGATTCTAATTTTGAAAAAATACAAATGACACAGAAAAGGCCAAACAATTTGGGAAAGTAAAGCAAAACTGGAACACTTTATAGTACCTAAATTTAAAATCTACTAAAATGGTACAGTAATCAAGAGAGTATAAAAGTGGCATTTTGGTTGACATATAGAATTATAGAAAATAATCATGAGATTTTGTGATATAGGCCATTCTCACTGGAGTTAGATGCTATCTCAGGGTGGTTTTAATTTGCATTTCTCTAATAATTAAGGATGATGAGCATTTTTTCAAGTGTTTACTGGCCATTTGTCTGTCATCTTTAGAGAAAAATCTATTCATCTCTTTCCCCCATTGATATATAGAATTCTTTTTTCTTTTTTAAGCCCTTCCACTGGCTGGAATAATTTTTGTATTTTTAATAGAGATGGGATCCGGCTCCTCCACAGTGTGGTTTCAAACACCTGAGCTCAGGGAATCCACCTGCCTCAGCCTCCCAGAGTGTTAGGATGACTCATGAACCATCACACCTGGCCCAGTCATTCCATCTTAATGTCTTTTTTTTTAGAGACAGAGTTTCACTTTGTCACCCTCAGTAGAGTGCTGTGGCGTCACAGCTCACAGCAACCTCAAACTCCTGGGCTAGGTGATTCTCTTGCCTCAGCCTCCCGAGTAGCTGAGACTATAGGCACCCGCCACAACGCTTGGCTATTTTTTGTTGCAGTTTGGCTGGGGCCGGGTTTGAACCTGCCACCATTGGTATGTGGGGCCGGCGCCCTACTCACTGAGCCACAGATGCTGCCCTGTGGCTCATTTTCAAGATTAAAAACATCGGAATGGAAATTCTCAAACTATCAACATGCAGTGTATTCACTAGCCACATCCTTCCCAAACAGTTGGTTGATATTTCAAGCTGTATGTGTTGCTTTGGTTCCACAATGGAACTCATATTAAAAAATAACTTGTATTTTTGACATATTCATGATTTTACATAAATTGCTCTAAAATTTTTTTGAAAGATAATCATGCCAAAATATGTGTTTGAAAGAATGGGAATGTATCTTCACAACAAAAGAAAAGAAAAACAAAACAAAACAACTATAAAGTCTCAAAGTGAATTGTCAGAGAAAACAACTGTCAAACTAAGTACTTAGGGAAATCAGGCATTTCACACTTAATAACCTAATAGATTGGGATTATGTTGAATTTGTACTTCAGTTTGACAGATTGACATTTTAACTGTATTGAATCTTTAATACTTGATAATCTCTCCCTATATTTGGGTCTTCTTTATTCTTCTCAGCATATTCTGTAATTTTTGGTCTACAGATACTACACATCTTTTTTTTTTTTTTCTTTGAGACAGAGTCTTACTATGTTACCCGCGGTAGAGTGCTACGACATCACTGCTCACAGCAATCTCAAACTCTTGGGCTTAAGCAATTCTCTTGCCTCAGCCTCCCAAGTTGCTGGGACTACAGGCGCCCTCCACAGCGCCCGGCTATTTTGTTGTTGTTGTAGTTGTCATTGTTGTTTGGCAGGCCCAGGCTGGGTTTGAACTTGCCAAACTCAGTGCATGTGGCTGGTGCCATAATCACTGTGTTGTGAGCACTCAGTCGGTACTACACATCTTTTGCCACATTTTACAAATATATTTTGTATTCCTACATTCATATAAATTGAGTTACTTTTAAAATAACAATTTATATTTTTTCTTTTCTATTATATATACGGTTGACTTTTGTATATTGAATTTGTAATCCTACCACACTCTAGACTCACTTATTAGTTTTAGTAGCTATTTTGTATATTACTTAGGCTTTTTGCCATACACAAGTCTGTTTCTTTTTTCTTGTGAATAAAGACAATTTAACTTCTTCCTTTCCAATCTGTAAATCTTTTATATGTTTTTCTTGATTTATTGCACCGGCTCAGACCTCTAACACATTGTTGGTATAAAAGTGGCAATGGCCCTACTATGAAACCAATTTATAGCTTTCATATGAAAGCTATAACCCAATTATAGCCCAAGAAGAAGGGGAAAGGGGAGAGGGAGGAGAGGGGAGGGGGGAGGATGGGTGGAGGGAGGGTAATTGGTGGGACCACACCTGCAGTGCATCTTACAAGGGTACATGTGAAATTTACTAAGTGTAGAATATAAATGTCTTAATGCTATAACTAAGAAAATGCCATGAAGGCTATGTTAACCAGTTTGATGAAAATATTTCAAGTTGTATATAAAACCAGCACCTTAAACCCCATGATTGCATTAATGTACACAGCTATGACTTAATAAAAAAAAAAAGAGTGGCAATGGTGAACATCCTGTCCTTGTTCCTGATTAGGGAGAACGCATTCCTTCTTTCACCATTAAGTATGATGCTAGCTGCTACTTTTTCATAGAATCTCTTTATCTGGATGAGGAAGTTTCCCTCTACTTCTAGTTTGCTGATATATAGTAGTTTTAAATCATGAGTGGATGTTGGATTTGTGAGATTTCTACATGTATTGAGAGACTCATGTGGTTTTGAAAATTTTGTTTTATTGATTAATTTTTTAAAAATTAACCTTTTCATTTTGAGATAATTATAAATTCACATACTGTTATAGGAAGTTATACAGAAATACCCATGTACTCTTTACCCAGATTCTCCCCATAGTAACATCTTGAAAAACAATATTACAACATTATAACCAGGATATTGATGTTGATACAGTAAAGATGCCTAAGATTTCCATCACCATAGGATCTCTCATATTATACTTTTGTAGTCACATTTATTTCCCTCCTGCTTTTATATCCCTCCTTAACTTCTGGAAACCATTAGTTTGTTCTTTATTCATACAATTTTGTCTTTTTGTGAAAGTTACATCAATGAGATTACATAGTATGTAAACTTTTGGGACTGATTCATTTTTCACTTTGCATAATTTTTTGGAAATTAATTCAGTTATACATATCAGTAGTTTGTTCCTTTTCCTTGCTGAGTAATATTTCGTGGTATGGATATACCACAGTTTCTTTAACCATTCACTCATTTAAGGACATTTCATTATTTCCATTTTATTTTTATTGTTGTTGTTCAAATAGAGCTGGTAAAAAGATTCACCTACAGGTTTGCAATAAACATTCATCCAGGTTTTTGTGTGAACATAGGTTTTCATTTCTTGGGATAAATGCCTGAGAGTTAATCTCCTGGGTTGCATAGTGTTAGGTTTAGTTTTTAAAGAAGCTGCCAAACTGTTTTCCAGTCTGGCTATACCAGTTTATATTCCCAATAGCAATGAATGAGTGATCTCATTTCTTTGCTGTTGGTATTGTCGTTATTTTTCTTTTAGCCATTCTAATAAATGTGTAGTGATACCTCATTTTACTTTGTATTTGCTTAAATATAAGAATTGTGTTAAACCTGTACATGAATTTGGGGGAGGATTGACATATTTATTGTGCTGAATTTCTCAGTGTATCAGCATAGAATGTCTCTCTAATTGTTTAGCTCTCCTTTGAGATCTTGCATCAATATTGTATAATTTTCAGAATACAAATCCTGTACATATTTTGTTAATATTTTATGTTTTTTGTGATTATAAATGATATTGAATTTTTAATTTCAGTACCTATGTGTTGAGTTGTCAAATGTTTTTTTCTGAATTGATGTGATCATGTGATTTTTTTCTTCTTTAGCCTGTTAATATAATGGATTATAGCAATTTTGAGCTTTCATCAAATGAAGCTTCTCTTTTCTGGGAGAAATTGTTTAGAATGGTGTTAATTCTTCATTAAATATTTGGTAGAATTTTCCACTGAAACCAACTGGGCATGGAGATTTTCTTCAGGAATTTGAAAACATGAATTCAATTTTTGTTAATGGTTGTAAGACTATTCAGACTATCTAGTTTATGTTGGGTGAGTTGTGGCTGGTTTATATATTTTGAGGAATCAGTCAATTTTGTCTAAGTTGTCCAAGTTACATGTATAGAATTAGTTGTAGCATTCACTTATTATTCTTTTGATATCCATATAGTCTATGGTGATATCCAGGGTTTCAATACTGATGTTGGTAATTTGTGTATTGTTTTTTGTCTGTCATTATTTCTAGACATTAAGTGATTTTATTGATCTTTCAAAGGAACTAGGTTTTTACTTCTTCCCTTTTCTATTTTTTTTTGTTTTTATTTTTGTTAATTTCTGCTCTTTATTATTTACTTTCTTTGATTTGAGATTTCCCCCTCTTTTCTAATGTATCTGTTTAGTGCTATACACTTTGCACTGCTTTAGCTGTATCTCAGAAATGTTGGTAACGTTGTATGTTCATTTACATTTTAGTTCAATGTATTGTTTAATTTTCCTTGAGAGTTCTTCTTTGACCTATGGACTATGTAGAAGTATGTTGTTTAGTTTCCAGAGTTTAGGGATTTTTCTACCTATTATTTCTAATTTGATTCCATTTTGGTCAGAGAAAACTCTGTATATTATTTCAGTTTTTAACAATTTGTTGAGGTTTGTTTTATGGTCCAGGATGTGGTCTCATCTTGATATATCTTCTTGGGCACTTGGTTGGAATGTATATTCTGTTGTGGTTTGGTGGTGTGTTATATAAATGTCTAATACAGTGGTTCTCAACCTTCCTAATGCCTCCTAATGCCACAATCCTTCAATACAGTTCCTCGTGTTATAGTGATCCCCAACCATAAAATTATTTTCGTTGCTACTTCATAACTATAATTTTGCTACTGTTATGAATCGTAATGTAAATATCTGATATGCAGAATGTATTTTCATTGTACAAATGGGTTGTGACCCACAGGTTGAGAACCGCTAGTCTAATAGATCTTGATTGTGGAACTGTTGAATTCTTCTGTATTTTTGCTGATTTTGTGTTCTATCAGTTGTTGAAAGAGGTATGTTGAATTCTCTACTTGCTCCTGTGTATGTATCTATGCACATATTTCTCCTTTCAAGTCTATCAGTTTTTTCTTCACACATTTTGCAGTCCTTTTTGGTATCTACACATTGAGAATTGCTACGTTCTTTTGGTGTAGTACCACTTTTAGCACTTTATAATGTCCTTATTGTCTCTGGTTATTTTTTTTTCTATGAGGTTTACTGTAACAGATATTAATATAGCCACTTTTGTGTGTGTGTGTGTGTGTCTGTTAAAATTCTTTTTCTTTTTTAACATTAAAGATTAATATAAGGGTACATATGATTAGGTTACATTGTTTGCATTTGTTAGGTAAGGCCCAAGTTTTAGTTGAATCCTTTACCAAGGAGGTGTGCCATATACTCCTACATTGTAACTGTTAAGTGAGAGCTTACCTTTCTTTTGATTCATGTTTCTATAACATATCATTTTTCATTCTATATTTTGAGTCTATTGATAATTGTTATATTTGAAATGAGTTTCTGGTCGACTGTATACAGTTGAGTCATGTCTTTTAGTACATGCTGCCAATCCTTGCCTTTTAATTTTTGTATTTAGACCATTTATATTTTATGTAATTATTGATGCTTTAGGGCTAAAGTCTGCCGTTTTATTTTGTGTTTCTATTTGTTCTCTTTTTTGTTTCTGTTTTCTTTTTCTTGCTTCCTGTGAAATGTTTTGTCTTTTTGTCTATGACGCATTAAATGTTATGTTCTTTTTTTCCCACTAATTGGAAGTTAGTTAATAAAATTCACTGAATGTTCAATATTAAATATTCCGGGCTTGGTGCCTATGGCTCAAGTGACTAAGGCGCCAGCCACAAACACCTGAGCTGGAGGGTTCAAATTCAGCCTGGGCCCACCAAACAACAATGATGATTGTAACCAAAAAATAGTCGGGTGTTGTGGCAGGCACCTGTAGTCCCAGCTATTTGGGAGGCAGAGGCAGGAGAATCGATTGAGTCCAGGAACTGGAGGTTGCTGTGAGCTGTGATGCCATGCACTCTACCCAAGGTGACATCTTGAGGCTCTATTTCAAAACACAAAATAAATAAAATAAATAAAAAATAATAAATATTCCTGACATCATTCATTCAGCTTGTCATCTATTCATTTATCCTTTCAAGAGGTACTTGCAGAACCTCTATGCTGGGCCACATATTATCATATTAAACATCAGTTTTTTAGATTATTCTCTTTTTCAGTTCTTTACTAGTGTATTTATTTCCTGTAGCCACTGTAGTAAATTACCACAAATTGGGTGGCTTAAAACACTAGAAATTTATTCTGTCACGGTTTGGAGAGTAGAAGTCTAAAATCAAGATGTTAGCAGGGATCTAGGGGAGAATTTTTTTCTTGCTTCTTCTATCTTCTGGTGGTTGTTAGAAAGACCTCATTGTGGCTGTATCACTCCAGTTTCTGTGGTCAAATTACCTTATCCTATTCTGTTGTCTTCTATGAATGTCTCTTTTAATGACAATTATTTTTAGATTTAGGGTCTACTCAGATAATCCAGGATAACTGCTTCATCTCAAAATCCTCTTAAAAATTAAGACAATGTTCACAGGTTCCAGGATTGTTTTCTTTCTTTCTTTCTTTCTTTTTTTTTTTTTTGAGACAGAGCCTCAAGCTGTTGCCCTGGGTAGAGTGCTATGGCATCACAGCTCACAGCAACCTCCAACTTCTGGGCTTAAGTGATTCTCCTGCCTCAGCCTCCCAAGTAGCAGGGACTATAGGTGCCCGCCATAATGCCTGGCTATTTTTCGGTTGTAGTTGTCATTGTTGTTTGGCAGGCCCGGACTGGATTCGAACCCACCATCTCTGTGTATGTGGCCAGCGCCTTAGCCACTTGAGCTACAGATGCCGAGCCGGGTTCCAGGATTAAGATGTAAACATATCTTTTAGGAGGCCATCATTCAATCCCCTACAAGTGGCATTTTTATATGCAACTTTACTTTTCCCCTTTTTCTTTTCTTTTTTTTTTTATTATTAAATCACAGCTGTGTACATTAGTGCAATCAAGGGGAACAATGTGCTGGTTTCATATATAATCTGAAATGTTTTCATCAAACTGTTTAACATAGCCTTCATGGCATTTTCTTTCTTTTTTTTTTTTTTTCCAGTGGTAAGACAGAATTTATTTACAGAAAAGACTAAAGCTTCTGGTAGAGAGAGAGAACTCAAGTGGAAGAGAAAAGCTCTCTCCATTTCTCTCCCAGTCTTTGCCCATCTCCCCCTTTAGGCTTTTAGTCTTGGGGTATATATAGGTGTATGGGTTCCTTGGCCAGGAAACGAATGAACACAGTCCCTTCTGCTGGGCCAAGGTGAATGAATGTATCAGTAAATGAACACAGTCCCTTCCACCAGGGCAAAGTGAATGAATGTATCAATGAATGGACACAGTCCATTCATGGAATTGAGGCCTAGGAAATTCACATGAAATTGACCTAGGCATAAGAAATGGGGGTTCCACATTTAGTCCTAAGTGTAAAGTGAAGGAGACACCAAGGGACAGGTGTCTCCTCGGCAGTTGTCCGGCCTTTTTGGCTATTGGAGCCTCTGGTGGGGGTTGGAGGTCCCCCTCCTTGCCTGTCATCCAGCCCGCCGGTTCTTCAGCTGGCTGCTGCAGCACCGACACCACCAAGGAGGAGGCGGCAGGTCCGCCAGCTCCGCTGAGCTGGCTAGGGTGCCAAATGTCCTGTGTTAATTCTCCCTCTCCGAGTAGAAACTCTAACTGCTGTTAGGGAAAAAGGGCAAAGGCTCGATCTAACGACTTCCTGCTGAATCGGGCGATGATAGAAGGGGGCAGTTAGGGTTTCTCTGGAGGGAGAGTGATACAGGGGTTCATGGACTGGAACCATCTTTATTGCGTGTGGCTTGATGGCATTTCTGGAAAACATAAATCTGATTAGTATAATCAGTAATAGGCAAAAGTAGAACAGTGTCAGGTCAAAAATCACTTATTCAGTGATGCTAAAAGAAAACCATATTAGGATTTTTCTTGCTGTTTCCTAAATAATAACTTCAAACTTTCTTTTGGCTCACAAGTGTAGGTGGTCTGTGGTTGGCTGTCTTCACTGTCTGCCTCCGTAGAAGACGGAGGGTTCCAGGATTTTACTCATGAATGATGTATGCAGGAATCGACTCCTATAACTT